>JAOXYF010000017.1:1791505-1816505 GCA_028565775.1 Sternarchorhynchus goeldii
CAAACACACACACACACACACACACACACACACACACACACACACACACACACACACACACACACACACACACATACGCACACACACACACACACACACCTGTATATACTGCATATATTGGCATTGCTGGGAGTGTGGGACTGTGTATGCAGTGATATCGTGTGAATCATTTCACGTACTTTGTTCTGATACACGCCCCAGCATTACTGGCTAACATAGCGATCGTTCCTCGAAAGATGGACATTGCGCTCAATACACACTGTTACACAGACTGCGTGATGATGTGCTCTATCTGTGTCTCAAACATGTTCACGAGAACATACATATTAATGACACATACATTAATAAAATATATTAAAATATATTTAACATTTTGTGGCATGGGGGACCAGTGGCATGATGGGAGTTTTCAGTTATGGTAATATTTATCTCTTCGTCCTTTAATAAAACCTATTTAATCGAAGCTTGTGTAAACAAATACTCGAGCCTATTTGTACGTTCCTTTACTGTTTTCCGGTATTATGTGTATGGAGGGAATACATCCAGCAGATGGTGCCATAGTAAAACAAACCTAGACGTGTGACGCACTGAAGATGGAGGCTTGGTTCGTGCTTGCATGGCTGATAATATCAAACATAACACTGCTTCCTTACCACTTACATATCACTTATAATAATAATAATATCACTTACTTTTTTGCTTCTATAGTGTGTCTATTTTGTACTGGAGAGAATTGCTTATAACTTCTGTTTATCTGCATCTGTTCTCCATCAATCAACACACACTAAGGGGATTTTTGATTATGCTTGGTTTTATATCTTGGTTTGAGACCTTATGTGTTTATCCTGTGAGAAGGCTCTGGTGATTCATAACATTTCATCCATTTTGGGCATAGGCTTAGAAAAAAGTGATATATCACAGCGAACAGAATTAGATTGTGGATGCAAGGTCACTTTTAATGAAACACACACACACACACACACACACCAGGCACTTTGATTTGGTTTCCAGTGCATCTGCAGTTGCTTGCCAGACAAAGGCACTTTGCTCAGGGTGTGTGAAAGCAGTCAGTCCCACATACACACTGACAGATAAATCCATCAAACAGTACGCTGCGAGATTCTCAAAATAAACATTCAACTATATATTACCGTGATGAATTCTTTAATGAAGCAATACCTTCTGTTTTTCTTCTTTTCTCTTACTGATGGGTTTATGATGAAAACAATAAACATAGAAACAAAGAAATTTGCGTGTGTGTGTGTGTGCGTGTGTATGTGAAGGGGGTGGATGCACAGATGCTGTATGCACACGAGCTGTAAAATCCTGCACAGCAGTTTATCCTCTGAAGGAGGCAGACTGTACCATTTTCTCTCTGACAGGTGGGAAGGGGGGGAGGAGGGACTGTGGAGTATCAGGGCACAGACTGTGAGGTGCCTTTAATCTTTTATCTGCCCACCTCTCGGTTTTCCTTTTTTGTGTATGGCCTTTTTTTTGTGTCCATTTGTTCCTCTCTGTCTTGAGTGGATAGTTATGCTGCTTAAAGCCCCGCCTCCCATCAAGACCCAAAGAGAATGTGATTGGTTGGATAGTCTTGTTTTTCTGAAGACTGGCAGTGACACAGTCCAGTATGAAAACGGCTAACGGCATCATGTGACCGCAGGGGGTGGGTCAGTTCTCTCTCTCTCTTTCTGACAGTCTCCTTGTGGTTTACTTTTGCTGGTTCTTGCTTATCTCCGTCCTCAAACCCCTCCCTCCCCTCGTTGGTTCTTTCTCCGTCTCTACCTCGCACACACACCGCAAACGCTGTGCACACACACGCTCTGTCACCTTTCCTAGATGCTGGTAGCTAGAGAGAGGCGGCTGAGAGCAGTTCCAGAAAGCTGCAGTGGGTGGACTGTAGCCTGTCTCTCTCTTTCTCTCTCTCTGCTTCTGCCTATTTCTTATTGCGACTCTGAAGACCGGTGGAATCAGGCGTTGCTCCACCACCTCTGGGCAGGACAGTCTACCGCCTGTCGTGTGCCGGAGCCTCCCTCCGTGAGCCCCGACACCTCGCCCCGGGCCTCCCTTTAACCCCGTTAGGCGTGCGGAGAAGCCACCATGGCACACGCCGCCTCCCACATCAAGAAGGCCCGCGTGGAGATGGAGCAGGCGCAGCTGCCCGACCTGAAGGCGCTGGAGAAAGCCCGCGAGAGGAGGAGGCGGGCCGAACGCAAGCGCAAGGTACGCGGCCAACCCCCCCCCCCATGCCATCATCCCCTACCATGGGTGCCAGCAGTCCTGGAACCCCCCCGCGCTGCCATCATGACTGCACGATCTCCATGCCACCCGCTATCTCCGCAGATCATCCATACTCTTGCTGGGTCTACCTGGCCAACCCGGGGGAAGCCTCCTCCCCCTGGGGCTCTGGCTGGTCGATCCGCCAGACTATCTGGACTGGATCCTGCCTGGGGTTTATGCCCCAGTCTGCAGCGATGACTGTAAGCAGTCAGTGAGCTCACCTGCCTTGTCTCTCTCCCTTTCTCCATATCCATCCACCATTCCTGACATCCGTCCCTCTGCAGGCTCCCTTTGCACGTTACCTTACATAATGGCCCCCGCCCCCACACACACATACACACACTGCGGCCAAGCATAGCCACCTGGCCTCTTTCTCCCCCAGACCACAACATTCAGCATTTTCTTGACGGCTTGCCAAATCCACCCCCCCCATTAGTCTCCTCACAGTTGTCCTGGTCGAGCTCAGCTTAAAAAACGCAGCATGCGTGTGCCGACCCCACGACTGCGGCAGCTGTTTCCCGGCGGACCGCGGGATGCGTGCGTGCGCCGAAGCGGGATCTTGCACATCGCGGAGCCAGGCAATGAGGCTGACACCACGTCCCTCACTCCTGGAGTGGGACAGGGGATTGTCTGCTGCCGAACGCATTAGTCTTGCGCAAGTGCGTTTTCCAAACAAACGGAATGCCAACGTGTTCGTTTCTCACTCATTAAATTGCTCATCGCTCATTACATTCTCCTTTTGTTTCCAAGGAGATAGTAGAGCTTTAAAAATCATCTTGCCTGATTCTGCTGAAAGGAAAGTTTTTTCGCATATAGAAAAAAATGTTGTCATTTTGATTAATTATCCTAAGGTATCGGCAATCGGTTCTCCAGTATATAGTCATCATTCGTGTCACGTATTAGTGGTTTTCTGGAATTTACGGATATATTTAGCATTATTGTGAATATTTTTGAACTGCGGAAAGAAAATCAACCATATATGTACACCAACACAGAAACTTTAAGTGCTTCTAAAGACACAGTGTTCCCTGTATGTTCTTTGTATTCTACGTTTCCTGCATCTCTAAGGCTTTTTTCTCTTGGGCTACTGAGTTACTTGTTGCTGAGGTGTTTGTACATAGATAACTGTATTTTGAACAAGCCGTAATCCCCAACGGTTAGAGGCAGAAGTGTAAAAATGATTGAAGCTTTTCTAATCAGGGACATGGCCAAGCAGAAAAGCAGAAAGGGCATTTCTCTGGGCAGAGCAATCCATTACACAAATCTGTTGGCATTACGGCAACAGAACCAGAGCAGGTGGTTCCGTTGCAGAAATTTGAATTTCTGCACACCAATGAGTAGAATTGTGGATAGAAAATGAGTTTCTGGTGTGAACCATGACAGGCTAAATGGAGCCCGGTGACGTGTGCTGTGTATAATGGGAGGGTTGTGGTTGAACCTGAGTTTGTTGGCAGTAATGGATGTAGTGTCTGGCAGTGACAAGATATTGGGCTATGGAGTAGGTACTGACTACACTGTAAGAGAATAAAATGACAGGGAAGAGTATATTTAATTAAAGGCAATAAAACGACCAAGGTCTGCTCTTAAGGCTGTGAACTTGTAAACTGGCCGTGTGGGAGTGTGAGTTTGAGTGTGTGTGTGGTAATGGGGGTTGACTGGGGTGGGGTTCCAATGTCTTTAAGGTCTCTAAGATTAAAAGCATTTTTTAGCTCTCTCAATTCAAATGTATTTTGTATAACTCTTTTCCAGTTTTGACAAGAGTTTAACTGTTTTCACAGTCCTCATTCTTCCCATTGTTTTCAGTGAAGAATCTGCAATGGATCACTGGGAAACAATGACTGATATGTAGACTATGTGTTCTTTATTTTCCCCCCCAAGAGTAAAATCGTGTTGACAACACAAGAATATAACAAGCTTTATGGTCATTTATGATTATTTCACCTTGTAGTAGATGAAATGCTGTGCTTCCGTGTTTCTTGTAGTTATTCCTAACATGGTGATCAACATGAGCGATTTTTGTTGTTGTTACGTTGTTGTGATGCTTCTGAAGTCCGCATTGAAAGAATGGGTTGCGATACTTTATTTGAAGGGTCAAGGAAGCTGCCTTTGAAAGATGAAAAAAAAAACCCAGATTAAAATAACACCTGTTTTCCTAGAATAGCTTTTGATGTAGATATGGAGAATTCGTGTGCCTGTTAGATCACCATAACACACAGGTCCTCCAGTGTCGGTAGGGTTGAGTCGTGCATCAAACGTTTGGTCACGTCTGAGGTGCTTCTGCAGAGCTCGTGGTGTGCACGTTTGTGTATGAACACGTTTCTCTGCTGCTCGAAATCCCTGCACGTCTGTCTGTCTGATGACTCAGCCTTTGTAACAGACTAGCAACATATTCGCTACACGTGTGGCCAGGACTGGAACGTGTTAGGGTAAACCTCTTAATCTTTTTCAAAATGTTGTCCTATATGTGCCTAGTCCTTCCACACTGCGTTCTTTCTGAATACTCGCTCTAAAAAAAAACAACAAAAAAAACCCACGAAAAAAACCCTGTTGTTTAATCTCCATATTAGCCGAACTGAAATGGACTGCATTAAACCACTCCCGCATGAATCGTTAATTGATTCGTTGGGAATCTTACGTAACTCGGATCAGCTTGTGGTTGGAGAAAGTCGAATCCGTTAATGTCCTTCTGGGGTGTTGCGGTCCTCACGTACGGTGAGCCTTTCCAACAGCCTGTGTTCCACTTTTGCTATGCTGCAGAATTCACGGTGATGCGTTGTCCTGCCTCTTAAATCTCCCCACACTTCACGCAGTGGCGTGCCAGGATGTTAATACTGCTAAAGATGGGAGGTGGTGGAGGAGGCGGGGGGAGGGAGGTTGTTCAACACAGAATCAAGCATGCAGTACAACCGGCTGAGTTGCTATGGCAACGTTGCCTCCAACACTTTTTTTTTGCCCCTACTCCATGAGTATTTTATAGCCACCGTAGGTGACGGGGACTGCACCACCCACTCTCTGGAGCGTTACGGGGAGACTCAAGGACGGAAATGTGTAGGCGAAACAAGCAAATTCGTGTCAAACATGGACCGAGTGTTTCCACCATGCAGGCAGCGGCTAATTTCAGCTGAGAAAACCCACTGACGGTCAGGTCAAAAAAATCTGTGCAAAACAAGTCGCCCCCTAGCAAGCATGTGGGCTATTTATATTCTAACTTTCTCTTAGAACATCGCTAGTCCATTTTATGTTCATTTGTAATGTCGAGTTGTTTAGTTCTCTTCTCTAAACAGTGAGTAAATCTCATTTAATAAGACATTAATGGTTCATTAATGGTTAATGAAATACTTAAGAATCATTCAGTGGCAGAGAGCTAGGTGTTGTTAGCTGCCTAGCTAGCAGCTCCTCAAGTCTGCACAGGACCATGTGGGTTTATGCTAGTTCAGACATTTTCTTGTTGCTTGCAGAGAATTGAAGCTTGTGTTGCTTCTATAGTCCTTCACAGACCCTGCTAGATGAGAAATGGCTTAAGCCAGGACAATAGTTTAGCACGCACTGCCTCTAGGGAGAGCTTAGCTCAATACTGTCACCACTGCTGGCAAGGAAATCGAAACTGAGTAACTAATATTCTTGTTACTTAGAGCTGGTAAAACACAACATTTTTTCTTATGTTACTTTCTGCTCTTTTAAGTAGGGGTAAAAAACAGAAAGAAGAAAAAGAAAAGGCTTTAATGCAGTTCTATTTCCAAGTATCTCTTCCCTACGTATCTGCCAGTTTCATTAATTGCTAATAATACCTTAAACAGGACCTAGATGGCAAAATATGTGGTTGCTGGAGGTAACCACATATTAATGCAGCAGATGTGACAATTGGATGATATGAATGCCTTAATATCTACAATTATGTGTAGTTACTACCAAATTGTTCTTTGATGCTGAATGTTGTGGTGCCATGGCAACCTGCTTGGCTGTGATGACTTCCATTGCCCCTGTTACCAGAAAGCACTGTTCAAGTTTTACGAGCGCTCAGACACTTCATTCTATGTAGGTGACGTTTTCAGTTTGAGAATCTGCCTGTATCTTTTAAAACAGGCTGTATAATTAAAATTTCTGAGCGAAGTCGTCCCAGTGTCAACAGCGAACATGTCTGTTTGGATGAAACATTTTGAACCTGTGCCCAATGTCAACAGAAATCACTTGCAGGTTTAAGGCAGTTGGAGCATATTGGCTATGGGTCTTAGTTACCCATCAGTATGGCGAACAAGACAAGCTCTTCTGAAGACCTTTGAATCATGTAGGCAAAAAGCTTCCTTTGAATGGGAATTACTTGGTTTGCTTGAATGAAAAATATCTGGGGCAAATGGGTTCGTGCACTGTTCTGTTGGAAGTAATGCGCTCATTCTTTCAGTGACTGTGGAACAGACTGGGAACGTTTAGCTTTGACAAAGCGCAGCGCATCTCCAAGGAGAAGCGCTTTATACATTAGACATGAGGTGAATCATTTCAGGGGTGAAGAGGTGAATGAATTGCACATCTTATTGAACACGGGAGTCAGATCGATACGTTTGCAGTGAGCTTCTCTCAGCCCTTCCAGGGTCAGTTTACAGGACCACAGAAGCAGATCTCTGAGTTGAGAAGTCAACATGTAACATAGCCCAGCCTTGCGCTCTGCTGTAGGCTTTCATTGTACGGCATTAAATTGTTCAGCATAATTTTGCATGTCAAAATAACATAATGTAGTACAGTTCATGTTGTGCAGGGTAAACCATTTGTCATCCACTATAATCTCATTGCTCTTCATAAAGAACCGGGATGTTGTCAAACGTTTCTTTGGGTTTCGGCCTGCAGGAACTTGTGTGTGTGGCACGACAGCGGTCGTGATCTCCCACTCCACCCTCATAAACACGAGTCTCTTGAGTAAATCAGAGACTCTAGCCCAACCTTCACTCACCTCTCTTTGGTCACCATGTCTCCATCCGTCTCCTCATGACCTCAGGTTGAGCAAAGCCGAACTGGAAGCCCCACAGGCATCCCAGTCTTTACGGTGCCCTGCGACGCCCAACACCGCCCTGCCCCGCCTTGCCCTGCCCAGCTTTGCCCTGCCCCTTTTCTCAACCTCAGCCACCCACATCATCTCCTCTTTTCCCCTATACCCCTTGTCCTGAGAGCGTACCATCGACGACCATTCACATGCATAGCTGGGCTGGTGGGAGTAAAAATAGCCGTGGCTCAAATTAGCATCCGGGGAGAAGCACTAGCGTCCAGTGGTTAGCAGTGACACCCGGACTTCTCTGTGTATGGAAGGAACCGAGTGTGTGCTTAGCAAACAAGTGAGCGGAGGAAGAATACGTGGGCCCGGGTCGGACCGGGGAATGGAGTGGTGTTTTTTCAACAATTAGTTACGGCGTGCTAGCTTGTTACAAACTTTTAATGCTGTGACGCTCCTTCGCTGTTGCTATGGGCAACGCAGCGATGAGTAAAGCAAGCGGTTCAACGAAGGACAGTCTCGAGCGGGATGACCCTTATCCAAATCAGGGGCCTGACCAAAGCTCCGAACGCTTGGTAAGAATCCACAGACTCTCGTGCTCTGCAACTCTGCAGATGTGTCTCTGCTTGGTTCTTTAAGTTAGCTGGAATCAAATTTGCATGTGGTCCACTTTATGTATTGTACAGTCTGTACCGTTTTTTTTTTTTTGTTCCTCTGCTGTGTCAGAAATAACCTTCACCTTTGCACAAAACTTTTCAACTTTTAAATGTGGTTTTTTTTTTGGTCCGAATTCATTCTTCGGGCCTTTTTACGTTGTTGATGCAATTTGTCAGCCAACCAGAGCCATCAGTTGCAAAATGGTGCATGTCAGTGTCCTTATCACATGTCTCTTGTCCAGGTAGACATTTGTGAAAAAGCTTTAACCTGAATGGACAAGTTTAAGTGTTTACACTATGCTCTTAATTTCTCTATAGTGTACAGTCAGCCTATACTTTAATGGATGATAATGGAGATTGGAAGAACTTCTTGTCTGCTGGTCTCAAAACTCAAAGCAGACTCCAGGATTCTGCAGGTTCTCCTTTGCTTGCAGTTTTCCAAAAACTTTTGACAGGCGAGACCAGCACTGCTTTTTTCTCTTTGAAAATCTGCCTGAATCTTTAAAAACAGGCTTTATATGATTAATTAGTAGTTCTGAGTGAAATAGTCTCAATGTCAACGGTGAACATGTCCGTCTGGATGAAACACAATCATTTTGAACCAGTGCTTAATGTCGACAGGAATCACTTGCAGGTTTAAGGCAGCTGGAGCATATTGGATATTTGTTTTTTTCACTGAGGCTGTGAGACGACTTGCTCCTATGATGATGTTCACTTCCAACACTTTCGATTATCTTGGCTATGGGGAATAGGGAGGACTAAAACTTGCATGTCAAGCTAAAGCAGTTATGTCAACTGGGCAACTGGGCAATCAAGCTAGACTAAATGCTTATTGTACAGAGGACCTTGAGTATATGACAGCTTGATGTGGAAACTCACCTTACTATACAAAACAAAGGGCAAAGGTCTCTCCACTAACAGTGCAGTTGAGATAATAAAAGTTATTCATAAAGAACCGGGATGTTGTCAAACGTTTCTTTGGGTTTCGGCCTGCAGGAACTTTGAACCTGTGCCCAATGTCAACAGAAATCACTTGCAGGTTTAAGGCAGTTGGAGCATATTGGCTATGGGTCTTAGTTACCCATCAGTATGGCGAACAAGACAAGCTCTTCTGAAGACCTTTGAATCATGTAGGCAAAAAGCTTCCTTTGAATGGGAATTACTTGGTTTGCTTGAAACATGCATACACCATTCAATAAGCATATTTTTGATAAAATGCAGAGCAGATCTCGCTCTAGTAAAACTGGTGGTATCAACAAGATGTCAGGAGCCCGTGTCACTGATGAGGACATGGGCCATCTCTGGCTGCTCAGCATGCAGGTGTTCCGTACATGTCTGCTCTGTAGCTGTTCAGGGTTTCTGTTGCCACGGCAACTCAGACGGCTGTCAACTGCTGCCCTACCTCCACCGTCCAATCCAGCTGCGCGTCTCCTGACAAGAGCTGAGCAGCTGACTGGTAAACGAAGCAATACCGAACCATTTGAGAAACAGAAAAGTCGTCCGGGTGCCGCCCTACCTGTCAAGGAATATGCACGGAAATTGAGAGACACGGAAGGAGAAGCTTGTCGTGAAGCGTGTTGTGCTGAACACATGGGATGGTGGCCACCTTCAGTAGGTTCTTCCTTTTCCAAGGCCTGGTGTCACTGAAACGACTTGGCATGTGACAGAGAGGAGTGTGTGTGTTCATGTTAATTATGGTATATTAGGTCTTCATCTATGTTGAGCATATGTGTTTGTGTGTGTGTGTGTCTGTGTGTGTGTGTGTGTGTGTGTGTGAGAGAGAGAGGAAGGAAGGAGGATGCTGAACCTGACAGAATGGAGTGTGTTTTTTAAGGAGATTTTCTTGACTGGACCATCAGGAAGTTTTTGGATGAAGGTTATTGTTATCAAATTGTTTCACGTGATACGTAATATCATATATGCCCCAAAACATTGTCAAGGTCATTATTTGTTTATTTTTTGTTTGCATAACTTGGTTATAAATATACACAGTCCTGTACATGTACAGACTCCATGTTCATACTTAACAATATCCGAGTCCTGACTGGGACTGCTGGCTCGCCCCCTTCATCTGATTGGTAGCCTCTATTCAGAGAGGGCGTGTCTTGAGTCAGCTCATCGCTGCCTGCGCCAAATCCCTGCATCCTCTGCATATCACCCCCCACTTCCTCCATCCAAGCAGCAGTAACTGTCCTCTTGTGGTTTCCTGTGTCCTCAAGGACGCGACAGGGTGGGGCCGGGAGGGAGGCGGGGTGATCTGGAAGTCCTGAGAGGTGTAAATCAAGCCACAGTATGCTCGTTCCTGCTATGGGGGTTTGCAGGTCTGCAGTTCTGCCCAGCCTCAGTCTGCTGAACGTTCACATCACCGTGGAACCTGTGACATTGACACTGAGCGTGTTTCCACTGTGGCTGGGAGAAAAGATACTGGTGATAGGACTGTTAGGTATAAAGCATAAATCAGAACTGGGACTTTTAGGGTATGTAGTGATCCACTTAGTAAATTACTGCTGCAAGGTCTCTAGTGACGATGCAGTTTGATCATGAAGACCTTGGCGTTGCTTTTACAGAGTGTTGCTTTGTTTATATGCACTCTAGGCATCCCAAAGGAGCTTTTGATATACAGGAGTTAATCTCTCTCTTCGTTTCTCTCTTTCTCTGGCATTATCTCTCTCCCTCTCTTTTTCAAGATGGTATGTTACTCACACATGATTCAGTATAACACAGGGGATTCCAGGAATAGCTGTTACTCTGGTTACTGTGGTATGGTGTGTAGTGATCTGGTCAGCAGGTGTTACTGTGTGTGTGTGTGTGTGTGTGTGTGTGTGTGTGTGTGTGTGTACAATAAAACATGCGAGTGCCTATAGCCTTGGGAAGTCAGATGTATATCACACAGGACATTTTGTGTGTGATGTATTTGTGTCTTCAATTTTCTTCTCCCCACACTGCTCATCAGCTCCAACAAATCTAGCAGTTGATTATATGTATCTGCTCTCCACATGAACTGTTTACCATTTAAATAATAAAAAAAAATAAATAAAGCTTTTTCAATATTGGAAAGAACAGTGAGGATAATAAATTAACTGGACTGTTGTTTGCAGTAAGCTTTGTTTTGCAGATATTATCTCATAACTTATAATCAAGTTTTGTTTTGTTTTTTTACATTATAGTATGATTGAAAAATGTATTCTTTGTTTACGGTGTCCTGTGTAAGATGCTGTGTTGCCTTGATTTCTAAGACGGGTAGAGTAACTGGTCTCCTTGGTTACTGGGTGGGGGTAAATATGTCTCTGGTGACATTATTCATCATGAGATGTTGCATTATTTATGCATCTTTCACGTAGTACCCTTATTAGAATTGTGAAGCACTCTTTGAATGAATGTTTTATTCAGAGCTACCCACTTTTTCTGAGGCTTCTCTGTAATGTTTCTTTTCCTTTTCTCATGATGTTTGATAAGGCTTCATGATTATATCCACTAACCTCTGGTTAGAAAAAAATAGGCTTTTCATCTTTTTATTTGATGTTGGTACTCATAATGTAATGGGTATTATGTTATGAACTCCGTATTAAAGGAACTGTTACAGTCCTTTGTGAACACGACGCTTCTCTTGAAATGAGTCATTCCAGCTTCATCGTGAAAACTTGACTCGCTAAAATGCCTGAAATTCTTTTTTCAACTTCAATAGAAGTTCAACTTTTTATTTACTAAGGATAGTGTGAGTCAAACCCAACCGAAGAATCATCTCACAATCCAAGGTCCTTGCGGGGCTCGCACAGTTCACCAGCCTCTGGAATATTAACATGCCAGCTCCCTGACAACTGGACAGTGTTCGCCGTTTCACGAAAGCCTTACAGAAAATGTTTATGTGGGACGTTTAAGGACAATCAGCCTTTTGGCTCTCACACTCGCTATTCAGATGTGTGTCATAAGATCTTGTTTGTCTGCAGAAAGTGTGTGTAGCGCAGATTAAAGAACAAATGAGGATAATGAGAATCTCTTACACAATGCAGGAGTGGATTGAATATTACAACGGGCGTTGGTTCTGTGTCACTGCTACCATTGTGAATCTTGAGTACATTTTCCCACTCTCTGCCCTCTGGTTAGCCTAATCAAATAGTCTAATGCAAACATGTAGCTTCCTTCTCTTTTTTGTGAATAACAGTCTGAACACTTTTGCATGTTGTCATAGAAACTCAAAGTGCTTTGTTGGAACTGGCTACACAGTTCTTTTTTGTGTATCTGTAATAAGACCACTAAAAACAATGACTTTTTCTGCTAAAACAATGACTTTTTCGGTTTTGGAGGAGAGAAATATATTTCAGAGAGATGAAAGTCTGCATATGCAAGTGTGATGAAGCATTTTTTGTCAATGCCAGCTGAATCTTCAACATCACCTATCGAATCTAGTCAATGTTGAATCCACACTGACCTTGTGCCTAACGCAGACCGTCACGTGCATCAGACTGATTTATACAGAATGTATACCACGGCTCAAGCTTGGGGGCATTTAAGGTAAAGACGTGGCGTCATGTTGGGACCCATTTCTCAAGAGTCGCTCGTGCCCAGACTGAGGCACTGGTTGTGGGCTTCTGCCACCCAGGAGACCAGGATTGCACAAACAGTTGCATCAGAACAATGTCTCTCAGTGCTTCACTTCCCAGCTATGTGTCTGTCTCATGTTCCTGCCTCACACATCCCACCCACACCCACACACATACACAAACACTATGCACACCCCCTTCCAACCCACCCTACCCACACCCATACTCACTCAACACACATATTCCCACACACTCATGCAGTATTTTCATAACATGTCCTTTGTCCTGCTCAGAGATGCTCAGTGATGCCTGAGCGTCGCCGTCCCGCTTGGCTGAACGAAGCTCTACACGGCATCGCACAGATCGACTAGTTTAGCCTGATACTCTCCTACAGTATAACTGTATAGTCATGGGCTTTTAGCTTTTTAATGTTTCCACCATGTCTGCAGCATGCAAATGCAGCAATAACACAGTGCCGTAAAACTACCGGATAACTTTATTTAATATCATTATGCCAAAACATTGGACTTGATAAGATGCCAACTGAAAACAAGGGGCAATATATACACTCAGTGCAGTTCTCAAAGAGAGTTAGGAATGGTGCTTGCATACTTTATATACTTTTCACGCTGGAGACTATTCAAGTTTGTAGCACTAATATAGTGCTTCGGTTTATCAGAGGACCTTGCAATGTTAAAATATTACATGAAAATTAAACTGTCCTTATATGAGGATAGGCATTTTTCACAAGCTATGTCCTGTCTGAAGCCATCACTCATTTTCCATAGTTTTCAAACAACTAAATACATGGAACATACAGGCCTCAGGAGGTTAATGCACTGTGAGAGATTCTAACAGTTGTATTAATCTCAATTTCCAGATGGTTACACCCTGCCCCACCATCTGTATGTGAACAGTAGCATTTCGGGGCGGATAACGCAGGACTGTGCATGTGATGCTCTGATCTGTTTAGCAGCTTAGCTGGCTAAATGACCCAGAAAATTGGTCTGGAAAGGTCTTGGGCAGTATTTTTTCAGATAGTATATGAATGATATTATTCTTTTTTATTAGTTTATTGTCAGTATTCTCTGTTGTAACTTACTTTTAAAATGAATTTCATCTTAGAAAAGGCCTGGGGTGTTCAGATTACTACAGTGTGCAGCGTTAAGGTGATCTGTCTATATTAAGATGTTTACCGCAATAAATATTGGGCCAAAAAGACATTTGAGATATTAAGAAAATGACAGAATTATCCCTGTTAAATGAACATGCTTATGATAGAATTGCTTTTTAAACTTTTTCTAAGTTGAGAGTTGCTTCACGTTTATTTCCATACCAAATCTAATCCGTCTATTTGGTTGGATCTATTATCATGTGTACTTCTTCTACTCCAAAGTCCGAAAATACGAAAAATGAATTGTGGCCATTGCTGTTGCCGTCACTGTGGACGTTATTGACACTCAGCACTACTAAAGCTTTTTTTTAATCTATTTCTTAATAACGAGTCTCTTTTCTCCCTTTCGGCTTTCCAGTCGGACAGCAATACCAGCTTCCTCCGAGCGGCGAGAGCGGGGAACATCGAGAAGGTCCTGGAGTACCTCAAGGGTGGAGTGGACATCACCACCTGCAATCAGGTGAGGAAAAAAACTCTCTCAGGCAAATGCATCTAAAACCTCAAAACTGGAACGAGTGCACTGTGAGTGCCTCAGACGAGAGACACCGGACGAGCCTAAGGTCCGCCTGCAGGAGATCGGTGAACGCGTCACTCCCGGGCTCTGACTGATCCCCTTGCCCTGGCTCAATAGCTCATTTTGCCTGAAGGATCATTATACGTTCATCAGTCCATGTCAGCCAAACCGGAATGACACGGGTGACCTTTCCAGAGGAGAGGGAAGAAGAAGTCTCGTTTTAAATGGCTTCTCTGTGCTGATTGGACCAATAACCACACTAACAGTGATGTTGGTTTCTTTGGCAGGGTGCTCACTCTTTAAGCATTGCCATACAAGCACGTAAATCTTTTTTTGACGACCTAGTAATGGATATGGCCAAACCCCTGAGTTGAAAAATGTAATTGGTCCATAACTTGCATAGAGAACAATGAAGGAGGGTATTGCTTGGCAACAGGAAGCAGTAACAGCTTGTGTTCATTCCCAAAGGTTCTACATGCTCACTTTTAAAGGAAGATACACAACATAATGGAGTTTGGAAGACATTAACCAAGCCTTGCAGTGGCAGCCCCTGCATAGATGTGGCATTAGAATTTTTTTGGACCTTAGCAACTGTGCGAATCAACTGAATTAAGTTGTGACAGTCTTAGAAAAAAATATTACATATTTATGAGCTTCATGAGCTTTTTTTTGTAAAGTTGCACATAAACATGCTCATAATTCTTACAAATATTTTTTGGGGAAAAAAAACCATTCAAATCTAAGCCATAGATAATGGAAATATTTATGAAAAATACTGCTGGAAACTTCATCAAACGACTGCATGTCAAAGTGTGCAATGTCTTGTTTACTCAGATCAGTAATGAATAGCTCCCGGGAAAGATTACCTTATTTTAAATCCATTATCTTAAATTTCTTGTGTTTATTTAATTACCTGAGGAACATTTATTTTTTTATGACTTCACTTAGAGGATGGGACATTATGATTTAGTCCCAATATATAATACTTCATAAAATTACTTATGTGCTTAATTTTAGAGATTCATCCAAATGTATTTAAATGATATATAGTTTTGTAGCAGAACAATGTTCGTCTAGGGTTCTAGCTTTTAGACAGTGAGAAATTTTATTCACTTGCATTTTATTCACTTACGTGTTTACACCTCTATTACCAAGCCAGGGCACGGCTTAGTGAAAGCCGATAGTGTGTTCACCGCTGCACCGTAGCAACGGAATGTTTATACGCTGTGGTAAACAACGATCACATGAAACATTTCGACTGAGGTGTCGAGTTGCCCTGGCAAGAGCAGCTACCCGTGTTCGACTAGCGTCCATGTCGCTGGCTCTTCAGAAGGTCTTCCAAGCCTGAACTACACAACCAAACGCGCCTCCGCTCGAACTGCAGTGGCTAGTTCGTGGGATTTTGCAGACTGCACGCGCAATTTTCTTGTTTTGTTTGTTTGTTTTGGATTTTACCGACCGTGCGTCTCTGCTGTGTGGCGGCGATGCAGTGTGGGTGGTGGCCTTCTCCAGGCACGACCTTTGAAACACTAGAACGGCGACCTTTAGCGAGGGATAATTCAGTCCCTAGTGTGTGGGTCACCCTCACACTGCACCACAGATTCTAAATCTGCCCAGCATTCACAACGCAGAGCAAAGAAATGATTAGTCATGCAAAAAAAAAGAGCATGCTTCACAGAGAAAATGATGACACATATTTCATAAGTCCTCTCATATGTAGAAGCTGCATTTTTTTTTGTTTATTTATTGTTTTGGGGTTTTTTTTGTATATTCAGGATTTTTCCCCCAAAATTCAAAACACATCATTTGGTTTTAATTGTTACTATGAAAAGGCCTACAGTAAACAAAGATATAATCAAAGAGGTTGATACTCTACACACAGAGCATTATACCTAAAGACATATGGTATACACCGGAAAATATGTAAAGACATGACAGAATTAGCACAGACAGGAAACGGGCTACCTTTTAGAAATTAAACGATCATTAAATAACCTCAGTTCACTTTCTTGTAAAATATGCCACCCAGCCATTGTTTTTATTATGTTTTCAATATTGCTTTTAAAGGTTCATATTCATATTATTTCCATTAAACACTCATAAAACAATGTGATGTTTCAGTAAAGTTTGGTGAGATTTTCTGGATTAGTTCTGTGGTCTAACTCATGACTCTCCTGTTACTGACAGCCATTCCTACCTGATGATTTAAGACTCAATTCCTTTGACCATAAAACCTTCCTCACCCAAAGCACTGCAAATCATACAGGGTTCACGATGGCACAGTGATCAGTCAGTACCCAGATGAGGATTTTGATTCTCTGGTCATAACTCCTCTCTTCCTGGTTGGTTTGGGGATTGAGCAAAACGACCAGAAACCACCTTATGATCAGAACTCTAGCAGTACTGTACACTAGAGTGAAGTAAATTTGTTCCTGAAGATAATTTTACTCCGTAGCAATATTTCAGTGATGGGAATTTCTAAATATTACCAAGATCATGTTGCCTGTTTTGTGGTTATTTGATTTCCCTTGATAAAGCGAGATGATTATCAAGATGAAGATGATCATGTATCTTATGCCATGTATACCTCTGGTTAACTGGAAAAAACACAGATCTAGATAAAAACTAATTTAACCGCATTGATATTACAAACATATGTTATCAAGAGTTATTGTCTATCCCTGATTGGTTGTTATATCCAGAAGAGTTGCCATTCAGTAGCTGTTTTATTCCCACCACAAATTACATTTCCCATTTCCCTGTTGGCTAACTAAACAGATAACTGTGAATGCTGTTATAAATCAAATCCCGACAAATTATAGCATAACAAAGTACTCAAAGTAAGCATTTGATGGAATAATTGAATCACGCCGAAGCCTGTCAGCAGGAGCTCCAGGCTGGTGCGGCTGCATGGATGCAGGGCAGAATGGGGTGGGGGGGGGGGGGTATTCTGAACGTGGCACCACACAGACGGTTTACACCAGGGGCGGCTGTGTCACGTTGGTAAGGGGAGCAGCTGACCGGGAGCGTACGTCGTTGGCCAGCGGCCTGCAGTGAAGGCAGCCTGACCTGGATGATGAGCGCACTCTGGGGCCACCCAGAAATTATTTATGAAAGGTTCTTTTTTTAAAGTGGGGACAAATATCGGAGCGTCGTAACCCTTTATACTGCTACTGCTGCAGATATTCCAGGCCCGGATAGCGTTTCATTTACAATTACAGCATTTGGCATTACAGCATCTTGTCCAGAGATTACAGTAGCTCTTATTCATCTCCATTGTCTCCTAATCCTAGTATACTAAGCCTAAACTAATGTCTATTTATTTCATATTTATTTGTTTTTTTACTTTGTTAGTTTACTTTAACACATAGTCACTTACACACACACTTACGTAAACCCACAGTCATGGATCCTGTCATGTTTACTGAAACGTCTTGTTCTCGTGTTGTTATGATATTACCATGTTAAATAACATTAGTCTCCATCACCTCCATGTACTGTGGTCCTTCCCACTTCATCTTACTCTATATGTCCTGTCAGCACAGTCTGTTTCACAAATGCCTGCATTTATCTCGCACCAGGGTCCAGAATAAACTTTTTTTTTTTATCTCACTGTGAACTGCGTACTGTATATGTTGTGTCAACAGCGACCAAGTTGGCTTGACTTGAATTTGAAGCTGGCAATGAACTGTTCCACACACCTTTGTCAGTTCTCTTTTGTAGAAAACACTAGCAATTTCCACAGAAACGATCCAATTTAGGAAGAGCTGTCCATTGTCTGAATGCCCCCTGGGAAATGTTAATTGTTGGAGGTGAGGGTAGCTACAGTAGCTGACAAGAAGCAATCTGTCATCGCCATGGCAAAGTATGAACACATTAGCCAAATATATATATAGAGCAGCTATATATAGATGAGGTCTGGATCGCCCCAAAATAGATCAGTTTTACACAGACATAAAGGCTTAATAAAATATCCTCCAAATACAGCTGCTAATGTCTTCACCGTAGTGGTTCTCTGCTTAGCAGGCAAGTGATGATGTGGTGAGGAGGGTGTTGTGCTTGAGTTTATCAGTTCTTTCCCTGCTGCTAGCCCACCAGGCCCAGGTGCTCAGGCTCCCAATTACCAGGGTCACGGAACCACCAGTTACAACAAGTGCAGTAGGACAGACTGGTAATTGGTCCCTAAGGGAGGAGGAATTTATTTATTTACTTTTGTATGGTGGTTCCATCGAACACCTTTTTATGCTGGGTTTTTGTTATGTTTTTGGTAGACATTTGAATACAGGTCTAAATATACAGATTATGCATTCATTGTTGAAACGGCTCCTCTGTGCAATCCCAGATTTGGTGTTGGTGGACTGTCAGAACCTGAAGAATGCCGGGATGCTTAATCCCTGCTGGTAATCTGAATTGAGTGACTGGAAGAATCATGTTGATATCAGGGCGAGGCTTTGCTGCAACATGGGAAATGAACGTCAGTTTTATTAGATTTAGATTAGCAGCGTTCCTAATCTAATGTAATAATGTGAAGATCTTTTTCATCTCCTGAAACATCCTGCTTGCCTGGCATTTCACATGCTTTTTTTTTAGGCATTTTAAATCTTTTCTTTTTTTGGAATTCAAATATGTTTTTTAAATTTTATTTATTTATTTATTTATTTTTTTGCTGTCAACTGGCTACAGTTTGGCTTAATAATGTTTTCTTGTGTTAAACTGGTTGGGCTTTGCCTAAAAGACCAAGCATGAAAGAAGTGCCACATGTATTCTGGAAGCCTAAAAGTACTGTTTATGTCAGGCTGTGTTAACACAAACATGTTTTACTTGCTGATTTACAGCAGCTGTCGTATGCAGTTCAGTTTTGCTTGGTTGATTATCAGAATAAATTGGGTTAATTTGTCTAGGTAAATTTGAGTTTATTTTGAATAGAATTAATTAAAGTGCATGTGTGTTTCAACCTGTATCTGCTCTGCTGTTACCAGTTTGAGAGTGGAATGTGCTTTTTGAAGGTGCAGGACATAGATTAATGAGATTAATTATGATTAATGCCCTGATTGTGGATTAGCTATACTGTACATGTGTTCAAGGAGGAGATTACCTGTGTATTTACTGATATATAAACACTGCTGAATTAACCTTTTTACTGGAAGCAATATGAAATAAAATTACATCTTCAAAAGTGTATTGCTTTCTAAGTTACACTTTAACACTCCTTTGAGGACAGTCAAAGACTTCTTGATGTTGCCAGGGTTATTAATGAATAACAAATCCTTCACAATCCACTGGCACATTTCTATGCCAGGGTGACACATTAATAAATAGTGCTGTTCACATCTACTTTGTGGATTATTTCTCTTTACCTCTTAATTTTCTTTCTGCTGTTTGTTTTTTTTTTCCTTTCTGTGATTGACTCTGTGCTGATTTGTGGATATTTTTTTTTTTGCACTCCTTTCCTTACAGAATGGACTCAATGCTCTGCACTTGGCCGCCAAAGAAGGACATATGGATTTGGTCCAGGAGCTGCTGGACAGGGGGGCCTCGGTGGATGCTGCAACCAAGGTGAGCTCATCTTGGAGAAGAACACGGTGAGGTTGGGTGTTAAAAGTTGACTGTGCAAAAACGCCTCTGGAATTGGAGTCCAGAGTACATGAAGCTGTACTTTTGTTGAGAAGAGGGTTTTTTGGAGTTACGTACGGGCTGAAGGTTTCTGGGTGGAATGGCATAATGGTAAGAACGGAGAGTTGGCAGCCAGAAGCTATTGATTGCCAAGTGGTATTGGAAGTTTTATGTAGGAACCGCATCAGTGGAGTGAAATGGAGCAGGTTTTTGAAGTGTAGGTATAACCAGGCCAGTTCTAGTGGTGCACCGGCTGTAAGACCTCATGTCTTTATTTGTCAGAAGAAAAATTGCTTTATTTTTATAGAAATCTCAGAACTAGGAGAAGGAAGAACTAAGGAAAAACTAATTAATGTCTGCCAGTGGACCTATGATATTTTGTTCCAAATATTTTTAGTCTATTATCAGTGGTCCACCCAAGTGGTTGAAAAAAAATGGTTAAAAAAGTTTTTCTGTGATAGCAGTTAAATATTGCTGTAAAGAGATCTGATCAAAAATGCTATAACGTTACCATTTTTTTCCTTTTACATTCTGCTTACTCAACGGGCCAATTAAGGGTAGTCCGTATGTTTTCAAATTATATAGGAAACAGTATATTTTCAGTGAGTAAGGGAAGGACTTTTCTGAGATAGAGATGACCATTTCTTTTTTGAGATAGAGACGACCCCCTGCCTTTGGAATGCCCTCCCGGAACATGGGTGGCACCCCAAACAGTTAGGAATTTTAAAAAGGGACTTAAAACCTTTCTTTTCAGTAAAACATTTAAGTGATTTTAACATATATTTGTCTCTTTTGGTGATTACTGCTATATCCTAATTAAATTTTTATAGTTTTGATGGCACTTGTGTCACTGTTTTAAATGTAAAGTGCGTTACAAATAAAACGTATTATTTATTATTATTATTATTTCAAGTATAGTAAAAAAAACAAACAAATAAACAAAAAAATTGGCAAGTAATTATGTAGCATTCATAATGTAACCTATCCTGATTCTGTCCTGATTCTGTGGGACTTCAAAGACATGGTTATGCTAGCAAAGAGTAACCTTGTTCATGTCATAAATGTGGTGCCCCACCCCTGAACCTAATATTCACGCCATATGAGCACTGAGGAATCACTGTCGTCACTGGACAGGGTGTGGTCACCGTTAAGAAATGACTTTGCTATCTCAGGCATGAGAGCGAGAGGAGCTTTACTCTCCTCATGTTTGCACGGCTTTAGAAACAGGGTCCGGCTGCCTTGTAGTAACACACAGCCTGCTGTAAACATATCAAAAGTACACTGTCTTACACTGGAACCTCAGCCATGGCAAACATAAAGCTTAGTCTTGCTTGTTGTAGGAAAATCGCACCTTTTTTTTTTTTCCATTTCTCTCTCTCGTACAGACACACACACACACACACACACACACGCAGAGAGAATTTAATTAACGCCTTAATTGGGCAATCCAATCTTAGCTCTGCTAGAAGTGATAAGTCATCTCCTTTCGTCCTAGTTTTTGTTTTCTGATTATTAAGAGGCTGTTTAATGAAGTCATTAGCATGCACTGGCCATGGGACTCCTCGGTCTGATATGCCTCGGTTTGGAATACTCGGCCTTAAATGATTGTCTTCACTCTCATTATGGAGCCGGGACACTGAGGCGAAGATTGCTATGTGCTGATGAGTTCATGGGCCAGAATTTTTTCTACCGTTTTATTTTATGTCACACCTATAAACAAGTGTATTATCCATACAACAAATACATTCTTGATGCACTATTTTTATACTTATGGAGATATGGAGGTATGGAGGTTAGTTTAATTGACTACCAGCATCTAGCGGAGCTGAAAAGTAGAGCTTGTCTTTGAACGTAACTTCATCATTATCAGTATGGTGACTACCAGGGCCCAGTGTCCCTGAAAACACTACAATAGCTATATTCTGATTGCTCTATAAACGTATGTTTATAATATGTCTACATATGTTTTGTGCCAAATTATAGCACTTTCTACCTCTGTTTGTGGGAGAATCACAGGAAAAATATGGTATAAGCCTGGGCGTAGTATGATGTTTAGGTTATCATGATATGGCACCTAGGTTAGTATAATGACAGTTGGGTTAGCGTGAGCGCTGAGTTAGGTTAGCATCGAGTGATGATTAGGCTACGTTAGCACTGTGATGCTAGAGCTACTGACATACCCTCTGCAACATATCATTTTGCGGCAATGTCTTCTCTGAATCTGTGACGTTTGGCCCACAGAAAGGGAACACAGCCCTGCACATCGCCTCGTTAGCAGGACAGGGGGAGGTGGTGAAGGTCCTGGTTAAGCGTGGAGCAGACATCAACGCACAGTCGCAGGTGATTGAGGCCTTAGTGGGTCTTGATGATGCCGTTTGGTAAAAATAGCAGTGTAGACCTTTGATGTAGCTGCTTTCGCTAAAATATACTCAGAGAATATTGAACTGCTTGGGCTACAGAACGGGTTCACTCCCCTCTACATGGCGGCCCAAGAGAACCATCTGGATGTGGTGCGCTACCTACTGGAGAATGGGGGAAACCAGAGTACTGCGACAGAGGTAAAAGAAAAGCTAGATTTGTCAGAAACCATTTATTTGTATATGTGCTCTTGGCTGTGTTTAGATAGTTACGACACAAAAGGCCTTATGCGTTGTTGTTTTGTTTTTGTTTGTTTTTGCCATTTTGCCAGTTAACCCTGTGCTCTGGGGTTTGTTTGCAGGACGGCTTCACCCCTTTGGCCATTGCTCTGCAGCAGGGCCATAACCAGGTGGTGTCCATCCTCCTGGAGAACGACACCAAAGGAAAAGTGCGCCTGCCTGCTCTGCACATCGCCGCCCGCAAAGATGACACAAAGTCAGCCGCCCTGCTGCTCCAGAACGACCACAATGCCGACGTCCAGTCCAAGGTAGACAGCCGTGGGCGATGGGGGGTCATGGAGGGATTTAGCGGCCACTTGCGGGGGAAATGGGAATTCTGGGGAAATACGAACGTGCATGTTTGGATCACCCCACCAACCCCTTTTGTGGGAATCCGATTGAGTTCCAGCGTCTTCTGCCGTGTGTTCTTCCCTGAATGGAGGACTCAGCCTGTTCGTTAGACTTTCACTTTGTCTGCATCTCTGTTTGTATTTTTCCTGCGGTCTCAGTGTGCCTGAGTCCACATTCCTGTGTAGTATTGTGACTGTTGAATGAAACTTTTGCTTTTGTGTAAGCACATTTAAAGATATGGGTGGGACATGGATGTTCCCTAAAGGTTGCATGAAGAAAGCAGAAGCAAGTGCATGTACAAATGTTCTTTGGAAATGGCTAAGGACAAAATGACTTTGGGGCCTAAGATTATAGATAATGAAATGACTTCCACATATTATTGTCTTTAAATACAATGTGCGCCTTTCATTGCCACTACTTAAGGATCATTTGCTTGAATCAGTTGTCTGAAATTGCCTAATGAGAGCCAATACACACATTTCATTTGTTTGTTTAGTAATTAAAGAAAATTAAAATTAAACGTAAAATGTCATCTACATATCTGCCGATAACTCTAGTTATGGTGTGCTTTAATAGTTATATATTTTTATCCTTAGAACTTTTACTATAAACCCAATTCTATTTACAATGTGTAAAAGTATATTTACATTCTAAAATTTATATTTACGCATTTATAAAACATCAATATTAAAAACAATAAATCACATTGGGTTCATTTGAGCTGTTGGAACATATGACTTGATATCTATATTGTCTTTTCTAACCAAAGGATAAACCGAAGGATAGATATTGGCTGATAATATTACATGGATAAAGCATTGGACAACGTTACCAGCATGTAGCTTTGCAGACTTTGAGACACACTGTACACAACACAACAAAAAATAAATTCATCTATGTACACATAATGAACATGCTGTTTGATAACAGCACGTATTGTTCCAATAAACGTTAAACAAGTGTGGGTCCGGATGGGCGAACCATAATACAAGTCTTTTCCCCCCTCCATGTTCTTTACTGCTAACAGATGATGGTCAATAGGACTACTGAGGTAGAGACATTTTTTTCCAAGTTTTAAATCTCTTCATCCTCAGTTTGTTAATTTATTTCTTACACATCTTTTGGTTACTGTGTGGCATTGCATGCAGGGATTGTTGTTTTTTTTTTTTTTTCTCATACCCTTTCAGAGATATTCTTTACCTTGTGCATGCTTGATCTTTGACCATCTCACTTAAGCATCATTAAGAAACTGCTTGGATTTACTGAGTTGTAATATATACTCGTATCATCAGCTTTATAGTATCGGTTCTGTGTTTGGCTTAAACTGTTCATATTTCGTTGCTTTGATGCCTTGGTCGATTGTAAGGATTTGTTTGCCCATTGATATTACAAATTGAATATCCGTGGAGCCAAACAGTGTGCATTGTTCTAGGGACTCTAATCTCTTGTGTACCATTGGTCAGAAACAGCAAAGGCACCTTTACAAGCTGACCATTGCAGGAATGTAAAGAACACACCTGTGGGCACCGAGGTGATGTTGTCGTGGTGATATTATCAGATATGTAGTCGAAGCACCGTGGCATCGGACCCTTGTGAATGTAGTGTTACATTGATTCATTAACCATGCAAACTTTGGACCTTAGAACTAGTCGTCAACAAAGAGCTTTTTCTGTTTTTGGCCAAGTACACAAAACCGGTATCTTGACAGTTTTATTTCTCCATCTTATGAAATTGCTTTGCTTGCTGTCTTAAATACACAATTACCTATACCTGTCAATTAGAATCACAGATAGAATTACATTTAAATAAGCAAATAACTCTCTAGATCAAAATAAATTCTGCCTATATTTGGCCAGGTTAGGTCTGATGCATAAATGTTTGTATCAATATCACACATAGGTAATATATGAAACGTAATCTGATAATTTGATAATCTGATGTTTATATCAAAATCCTATGTAGCTAATATATGAAACGTAATCTGATAACGCTGTACTGGTTAAAAGAATAGGCCATAAATATTTGCAAGCAGTATGTCTGTGGTAAACAGCTTGTTTTCCTGTAACATTCTGCAAAGCACGATGCAGATGCAGAGCCCGTCTGTTTTGTTTTTGCACCAAGCTTTGAATGTATATCATAGTCGATGTATCCTTCACACTTTTGTAAATGATGTTTTCACATTAAATCGGACCGTGACTTTCAGAACGGAAAGGTAAGGCAAGACTTTACCATACTTCCAACTGCTCGGCCAGTCTTT
>JAOXYF010000017.1:1821505-1828111 GCA_028565775.1 Sternarchorhynchus goeldii
TTCTTCTAGCAAGGGCTCTTAAACCTCATACTTCCTTGACTTTTTTCTCATACGTCCTGGATTTTCTCAAACCATGTAGAGCACAACCTCTTTCACTAATACTTGCATCTCTTTACACCAGGAAATGATACTAAGAAGTGAAATTAGGTGCTGCTATAGGGCTGGTGAACATCCTGAGGTGCTTTAGGTCCTCAGCCTTGTAGCCCCGTGTCTCAAAGGTGTCTGAGAGACCCACGAGTTTGTTTCCGTTTGTTTTTCAGTAGATGTATTTCATCAGTTCTGTCAGTGTTCATATATGGCTGTGGGGTTTAACCCCCCACCACCATCTTGCTCTGGACAGGAGGAACAGACCCCACTCCACATCGCTGCCCGGCTGGGCAAGACGGAGATCGTCCAGCTGCTGCTCCAGCACATGGCTCACCCGGATGCCGCCACAGGCAGCGGCTACACGCCCCTGCACATCTCGGCCCGCGAGGGCCAGCTGGACGTGGCATCCGTGCTGCTCGAGGCTGGTGCCGCCCACTCTCTGCCCACTAAGGTGAGTGGCAGGTGGGCGTGGCCATTCACCAAAGCGTGGGGGGTGGGGTGGGGAGTTTGGTTGATGGGAGGAGCTCAGATTGCAGATTGCATCTGATTGGCAATGAGGTAGTGTGAAAGATGGTGGGAACACCATTTCTCTCTGAACTGTTTTTAATTTTGATTAGCAGTGGAAAGGAAGACGGTTGGTTTGATACTTATTTCAAAATCTTAAATGTGCTTCAGAGAAATAATTGTATTAATAAATGTATATAATGTATTTCAAATGTGTGGCTACTAAAGTTGATATATTAAAGAGTAAATAGAGAATAATACTGCTAGGATAGACTACTTTGCATAAGCTGTTAATATGTATGCTGTCATAATGTAATCACACTTAGCAATATCAGGCTCACCAAAATAAACCTTCAGATCTCTTAACCTTTATATATTTACCATTTGCACCAGCCTACTATATTTAACTCCCTCCTAATAACGTTTAAAGGGATTTATTGCTTTTCAGTTTACTCACATTCAGCTTCTGCTAACAATCTGAATTTATATAGCTTATAGATGACATGCACTGACACATTTTAAGCTGTTTTCGTATGGATGGTAAATTTAATTCACCTGCTGGACTGCTACAGAAGGGATATTGACGTGATTACGCTTAGATCTTCTTTTGCTCACATCCCGTCCTGCTGTGAAGGGTGATGTTATGGAGAGGACCTGCTTTTCTGCCTAGGCTGCGTCATGAACATAGCGATCATGTGACCAAACGGCCAGACACGCCTGTCTCTGGGAAAGAAAACCGCCTCGCTAGCTCCCCCTGCTGTGTGTTTTGTGGAGCTGGTCCTGTAGTTTGCACAGCAGTTTCACGGCAGTGGCGATGCGCTGTGATTGCATGATGTTGCATCAGCATTTAATTTTATTTCTGGTATACTGCTTATGTGCATAGAAAAAAAACATCCAATACTGTGCAGTTGTGAAGAGCAAGATCTGAGATACAGTAACCACAGCAACCACCTGACAATAACAACTCATACTGATATTGTCATTGAGACAACTTGGTGTCTTAGGGTACTTTTTTAATTCTTGAAAAGCCCTACATAAAAGAAACTTTGACAGAGAGATTGAGAGGCGAAGGAACAAGGCGAAGCTTTATTCTCTGTGATGTTCACCTCGAGTGTGGAAAGAGAACCTTACTGGAAACAGTAACGATGACTCAAAGGGTCTAAATAACGCAGTAGAGAATGGTGCAGAGGAGCAGGATCTAGAGGCACTGGAGCAGCACAGTGAGTCTTGCGCACCATCGACAGGAAGGAACCTCTGGGGTTAAATAGCAGGGAGAATACAACAGGTGTGTGTGATGAACTATTAATCAGGTGATTACTCAGTGTGTGTGTGTGTGTGTGTGTGTGTGTGTGTGTGTGTATGTGTGTTAATGTGGGCATGTCCACTCTGCTGGGTTACCGGCGAGTCGTGACACACAAACACACAGACAAACAAAATCATATAGACGGAAACTGCATACAAAGGAGCGTTTGTTAACTGTCCATTCATTCAAACCAGCAGGCGAAGCCCGTCATCTTACTGCCAAACTCAGTCTTTCTTTTCCCTCTTTGCAGAAAGGGTTCACTCCGTTGCACGTGGCTTCTAAGTACGGAAGCATCGATGTGGCCAAACTTCTTCTGCAGCGCCGTGCCCCTCCGGACTCCGTTGGGAAGGTGAGTATGCTCAAGCCTCAGGCCGTCCTCGCCGTTGACACGCACCAGACAGGTAGTCGTGCGTTTCCAAGAACAGAACGTTGACTTGTGCAAAAGTTCAGTGAAGTGCTGATGCTCAGTAATTCAGAGCTGCCACGCTGTGCCAAAAGCAAAGCGTAATGGCATTACTCATCTGATTACACTGATGCTGCTCCCGACTACATGTTTAAAAGCAATTTTCATATACACTAAAACAAGAATTGCCCTTTAAAGTAGATTTCAAAATTCCTGCATGACATTCAGGCTTGTTATGTAAGAGGCTGCGAGCTGTGATTGTGCATAGTTTGTAGAATCTAATTCATAGACTTTCTTGGAATGTTGTTTAAAAGAAATACGTAGCAGCTATGTTGACCGCAAGAGCACCGGTAAGCATAGTTTTATTTGATGATAACAAGATCCTTTATAAAAAATAAATAAAACAAACCTATATTTCTGTTTCTTTTCGTTAATAAGGAACCAGATAATGAGTCCTGCCCAGCTTGCACTTTAATCTAAATAATAAATGTTTACCAATAAACAATAACAAGTTAATACTCCCTTGTAACACAGCTCGCTTATGTACTCCTTTTGTATTTGTGTGTGTGTGCGTGTGTGTGCGTGTGTGTGTGTGTTTTATTTTCTGGCTTTGCAACCCTAACAACCCATTCTAAACCAACTCCCACTGACCCTCGTCCTTACAGAATGGTCTCACACCTCTCCATGTCGCTGTGCATTATGATAACCAGAAGGTGGCGCTCCTGCTTTTGGACAAAGGGGCATCTCCCCACGCCACAGCCAAGGTGAGATTCTTCTGTCACACGGTTTTGCTGAATGCTGGTTGGCTTTTTTGGGCCATGAAGAGTATGTGGGGATGGGGGGGGGGTGTTGGTCTTCTAGCATTGGGTCATCGCCAACGCTCCACTCCAGTCACCATGGCACCCTTAAACACCCTCGCTGTCTCCCCCTGTGCCCAGAACGGATACACTCCCCTTCACATTGCGGCAAAGAAGAACCAGATGGACGTCGCCAGCACCCTGCTGAAGTGCGGGGCAGAGGCCAGCGGCCTGACCAAGCAGGGCGTGACCCCGCTGCACCTGGCCGCCCAGGAGGGCAACAGTGAGATGGCATCTCTCCTGCTTCAGAACGGAGCCCACGTGAACACCCCCACTAAGGTGACTGGCCGCAAAAGCGCAGCCGTCACCTTTTTAAAATGACAAAACAACAGTTAGCTCTTCAAGTGAGCTGTGGGGCCATTTTGAATTAGAATTCAGTGAACAGCGTCACTGAAAAGGGCTATACCGAATTTGAAATAAGTTTAATAAATACATTTACGGCATGTATGAATAATAAAAAAAAATTATATTCCTGATCATGCTGAAAACGGACATAAGACTTATTTACTCAGAAGTCTGTCAGACATTCAGAAATTTATATATCATGTAATTGGCCCACTGGCCAAAAGATTCAGTACATCCAGTTCTTTCATTTTCTCTTAAAGCTTAGTACCACCAGCACTAATTTAGTTTACTAAGATTCCTTCAGCAACTTTCTTTTTTATTTTGTTGTCCGTGTGTCAAAAATCTGGTTCTCTCAGCTTTTTCCAGCTTGTTTGTTGAGGTGTGCAGATTATATTTACGTTTACATTTATGACATTTGGCAGACATCTGTACTAATGCCTTGGGACAAAGCTACTGTTGTATCTTTCATGTGAATGTTACAGTGACCTGGTTGTGTTGTGTGTGGTTTTTGTCCCTTTGCAGAGTGGACTTACCGCACTGCATCTTGCTGCCCAGGAAGACAAAGTGGGCGTGGCTGAGATCTTAGTTAAACATGGTGCCAACCTGGACCAGCAAACCAAAGTAAGGGAAATACAGTGCTGTTCCCATGGTAACAAAATCATGCAGCATCATGTGTCAATGAGAAAAAAAATCTAGTAAAAATGGCTTGTCACTGTTATTTGACCTGCACAATGATTGTCAGAGTGTTTGGGGTCTGAAATATGTATAGGAAAAAAAGCTCACACACTGTATGATTAAAACTTTTTTTAAAATGCATTGTGTTTTTGCTGATTTCTTTTAAAATTCAGCATTACCAACAACTTTCCTGAATTGTTAACAGTTTCGTACAGCTATATTTAGACGCTAGGTTGTGGAGGATAAAAACTGATTAAATCTTTTCCCTTCTAGTTGGGCTACACACCACTAATCGTTGCCTGTCACTATGGAAACGCCAAGATGGTGAACTTCCTTTTAAAGAGCAATGCCTGCGTCAATGCTAAAACTAAGGTATATTTGTGTCAGATAAAAGTCATTAAGAACCATGGTAAATACCACTGAAGAGTTATAAAGGCAAATTCTCTGTGTTCTCCTTTTGTAGAATGGATACACACCCCTTCACCAAGCTGCCCAACAGGGAAACACACACATTATAAATGTCCTGCTGCAGTATGGAGCTAAACCCAATGCCACCACTGTGGTAAGTGGTCCACACACACACACACACACACACACACACACACACACAACAGAAAGCATACACTGACTAGGCATGTCTTTTACTTTTGTACTGCAGAATGGAAACACACCTCTTGCTATAGCCTGTCGCCTTGGTTACATCTCGGTGGTTGATACACTCAGAGTGGTCACAGAAGAGATCATCACCACTACAACAGTAAGTCCTGTTCAAAATGGCCATGCTGTTATGTGTTATAAACATCATTTCCCAGTGCATTACAGGTCCTGTGTGTGCGCTAATGGGACATTTTGGTCTCCGTACAGACGGTAACCGAGAAACACAAGCTGAATGTTCCAGAGACCATGACCGAAGTCCTTGATGTGTCAGATGAGGAAGGTGAGTTTCACCACCACCCAATCACGCTGCACTTCCTGTGTTTTTCCAAGCTGCCAGCAAAAACAATACATGGTATATACATTTAAAAAGTTAGACAGTTTTAAAAATGCCATTTTCATGAGTGATACATGAAATGTCACATAGTGCTCTTGGAGGCTCCTGATGGTGCTATATCTGATGACTCCTTCGATGAAGGTACAGTGGACTTGATTGGTTGCTGTGAAGATGGTTGCTGTGCAACCGGATGCCGGAGTTCATTAATTGCTTAATTGCCTTGATGGTTGATTTTTTTTATTTTTTACCTGAGCACCATGCTGTGATACACCAGGCATGTGATGCATTGAGTTATTAAAGCACTGCTTTGATGTTTTAGCTGATAATACAACATATATATTGGTGTTTATCATCTCACTAAAATTGAGAATGGAAAGTATGATGCTAAAAAGATTCCCCTATGCCTAACAAGGTTTTAAAAGGGTAACATATAAATAATTTATGCAATGGCCTTTATGTATTGCCTCAGTGGCTTGATTCACATTGGTACAAAGTACAAAACAGAAAACAGCATAGAGTACAAAAGGGTGCCTGAAGGATTTGATCTCTGTTTCGCTTGGGCACATGAGGGCCAAAGTCCGAGACCACCTCATGGCCACCACACTAACGGAGTCCCCAGGCATGCCGGTTAATCACAAGCCAGTCCAGATCTGACTACTCCATTCAAAACAACAAAGCACTTATGTTGCATATTTAAGATTAGTACATATTTAAATTCCATTCTGTGTGACATGTTGGATGTTAAAGGCTTTAGTTAAAAGAGCTGCAGAATAATGTAATGGCTTTTTTTGAATACACTAACATGATGTGTTCAGCATTCTACACTCATTCTACACGCATGTGTTGGACTGAACAGTGTGAGAGTGTGGTTGCATGTTTGAATGACTTTATATGTTTTAAATGGTATAATACAAGTACTCTGAAGTTACTAGTACAATGAAGAAATTCAGGGGAATAAAAAGGATAAAGGGAGTTTTCTGTATAGGATTTGAGCCAGAGGAGGACTGAAGTGGACAGGCCTTACCCTGGTGTATTCTTATTTTAATAAACATCCATCATTGTTGTACTCTCTAGGCAGCCTGTATGCTATTGACAGGAGGAGTCCACTATCACACTACAGTATGTTTTGTATTTTCTGTCTGTAACCCCCAGCCATGTTCTGCCAGTGTTAGACGTACTGCCCCTACTGGTCATAGATGGCAACAGCAACACTTGTGCTTTAACGTTTTTGTTTGTTTGTTTGTTTTAGATCATCTCAGAATTCTGTTACTGAAGCTTTGATGGCTAAATGGCAAAACTGCAAAGCCTGTTTAGTATCTTGTAGTGTGTGTGTGTGTGTGTGTGTGTGTGTGTGTGTGTGTGTGTGTGTGTGTGTGTGTTGGGGGGGGGGGGGGTACCCCAGCAGTGTCTCAATGCCCAAGGCATTTGAAAAGATGTCCCA
>JAOXYF010000017.1:1828121-1848587 GCA_028565775.1 Sternarchorhynchus goeldii
ACCTGGTGTAATCCACCAAAATGGACTCGGTTCCGTCAGGCGCATTCACCCTCCGCCGGGCTTTAGTCTTCATATTTATTATACGTGTGAGTGTGTGTACATGCGAGTGTATTGTACCTTCTATGGCTTTGTACACGAGAACACCTGAGTGTTTGCCGGTTCATGACGACACAGCAAAAGTGCAGACCTTCAGGTCACGTCATCTTCCGCATGTGTCCCAGGCGATGACACCATGACATGTGACGGAGGGGAGTACCTGAGGGCAGAAGACCTGAGAGAGTTGGGAGATGACTCCTTGCCTGGCCAGTACCTAGACGGCATGAATTACCTACACTTCAACCTGGAAGGTCGTTCTGACAGGTACATCTACATAGCAGAAAAAAAAGACAAATGTAACTACTTACTGGAATCCACGAAGGCGACTTGGATGAAGAAGCTTGATATATTGTGATCTTAATCATTTTATTGTCCTTCATTTCCCGTGGTTCTACTTTACGTACCACTGTACCATCTATGTATTATCTAACATGACAAACTCCATTTTGCTAAAGTACTTCAAAATGACACAAGGCTGGTTAAATTAACATAGTAAGGAAATTAACATAGTAAGGACTATGTTCCCCGCTAACCTCTCACTCCTGTGCTTCCTGCAACGCTCGAGCAGTCGCGTGCAAAGGTAATGAAGCTGCCACGCTCTGAGCTGTACACGTCTCACACGTCTCGCACGTCTCACGCGCATTTACCAGGAGCTTTTTGGAGCTCATTGGCTCTCTGGTCTGTTTTTTTCAGTATGGACAGGTCCTACACGTCCCCTCATCACGGCTATTACTCCCCAAAGCATGATGACACAATCCGCAGCTACCAGGTAAAGTCTAGAGATGATTCATTAAAGAGATTCTTCAGATTCAGATTCCACTGACACACGACTCACGTTATTTTTCCAGTGGGTTGTTTGTGTAAGACTAAGATCCGATCCCATGCGATTTCTAACCACTGTTAGATATGGCTGGTGCAGACAGAAATATAATAGCATTTTATATTAATTGTCACTCAAAAGCCTTTCTGTTTCTAGGCACCATCTCTTGCTAATGAGATGGACTCATACAGAATGAGCTGGGGAACAGACAACCTGGACAACGTAGCCCTGTCCTCTAGCCCCGCCCACTCCGGGTACGGACCATGTTTCCACGTGATCATTCGCTCACGCACTCTCACAGTCTTTGACAGCTGGGCATTTTCATGAAAATGAGGTCACGACGTTTTGATGCTCTGTCTCTGATCCATTACAAGTTAGATGTGGAAACAAGGTGACACAAAGGAACTAGTGAATTTCCATAAAAATATTTTGATAGTAACAGACAGCAGTGTAGACAGATGGTCTAATTTGTTGATGTAGCTTGTTGAATTTGTACAGATTAGAAAGTAATATATGAGGTCAGAAATTATTGCTGCGTTCGTTTTATATGTCATGATTTATTTTGTTCTGATAAATATCTTCTGCTTTATCATTTTAGGTAATGTGACTTATATTTACAGCCAGTCGTTTTTTTTCACAATGCATGTTTGGTTAGATTACTTATGGCAAATTTATATTTTTACATTTTTGTGCTTCAAACCATAGTGTCATCACCAGTTTTCATATATATATATTTTTTTATTAGTTTTTTTTTTTTTGGTGTCATTCTTGGGTTTTTAGATTCTTCTCTTTTCTTTTCTCCCTTATTTCTCCCTTTCTATCACTCTCTGATGGCTATTTTGCTCTATCTCCAGCCGTTCCTCTCCGTGTCATCACCATGACGGCAGCAGGTGACCGGCCGCACTTTGACATATGTTCTTTGACCCCCGTCCTTTCCTTTTTCAGTGTTCAGCTCTGTCATACCTGCTCTGCCTCTTGGCCCTCATTTAGTCACTCAGAAACCTTTTAATGACAAACTTGGCTGTCAGTTCAAAGTGTCAAGTGTGCGTAACATTTTAAACACATCATCTGAGCTGCCCAAAAGCACTGCAGGTTAAAGTCGCACTATATGTCAGTGAATACATGTCATCTCACCAACACGTGCCTTGTAACAGAAACCCACTAACAAATCTGATGCCGATTTTTGCGCCTTTTGGACATCATTCCGTTAAAGATACTCTGCACTCGTCATTTTGTAACATCCCCCTAAACTAACTGCATTACGCTGAAGTTCATAAAGTCAGTTCTACTGCACATTCACATGTAGCTGCTTACATCCACATGTACAGATACAACCAGCTTGAATAAGGCACTGTTTTTAATATGGGACTTACGAAACATTTTACACCATTTGTTGCGTATTGAATGCTTTGCGAGACATTCGCATTCCAGGAAGTTTACATGCCATGTCATTGCGCTTCTGTTTCCTTCCTGTTTTTGTGACCGTTGTGCTTGTGCGTAACATGTGTTTTTTATTGTCAAAAAGGCAGTGCCCCCTTGATAACCCTGGCAGTGTGCCATTCCATCTCAAGCATGCTGGGGACTGTTTCCACTGTTGTGTGCACTGTTTCACTGTAACACCTCCACATCATAACGTGCACGTGGGTGTGTTGTGCGTCAAGACGTACCCGGCCAGCATTGACCCCCGCCCACCCCCCTGCACACACCCCACCCCATTCACATCGAGCACGCAGCTACGTGCGCACGCACAACTCAGAAAAAAACGGGGACACGTCAGCTCAGCTCCGTTTCCACGTCGACGCCCAGTACTCTGACGCTGCCTTGTTCCCCGGCTTTCAGCTTCCTCGTCAGCTTCATGGTGGACGCGAGGGGCGGGGCCATGCGAGGTTGCCGGCACAACGGCCTGCGCATCGTCATCCCGCCCAGGAAGTGCAGCGCCCCGACCAGGGTCACCTGTCGCCTGGTAAAGCGACACCGCCTAGCCACCATGCCACCCATGGTGGAGGGAGAGGGGCTGGCCAGCAGACTGATCGAGGTTGGGCCCTCAGGGGCCCAGTTCCTTGGGTAAGCGCTTCTGATTTTAGAGTAGTGACAGCACGTGAAAAGCATAGGTGGCTAATGGTAACCTGGCAACATGAAACTTGACAACACTTAAAATTTTTTTTATATATATATATATTGTTTTAATTGTTAAAAGTTACTGAGTTGCACTTATGGGATGAATGCTTGTGACAAAAAAAATATTATATGAAGGAGATGTAAATGGAGATTTCCATTTTTATGTTGTAATTATATTATTTAATACATAGAATCTCAGTACTCACCTCTTTTTTGCTGAAAATAAAGCTTCTCTTGCTTGTCTGCGCTTAACCAATCACTCTTGCAGTAACACTCAAGACTTTTATTTTGCTTCACAGCTTGCATTAAAGGACAAATGCAAATGTTGATTAACCATTTCGCAAAGCCAAACTCCCCCTTATGAGAAGGCTCCATGATTGATTTGATATGTTTATTTTTGTTAACTAAATACCAGTAGAATTTTACTGGATTAAAAGTTTCTTTTCTACTTTACTATACTGAAACAAATTAATGTTTTCAAGAGCAACAACGCAATTCAACACAATGATTAAAAAAAAATAAATAAATACAAATTTACATACATGGGCTAGCTTTAACCCATGGACAGGAAGCCTTCGATAAACAGTGTCACTGAAGATGAGGACTCCACCCCCAAAACTGTTTGTCATCTGTGCTCTCTTTTTCCACCGCTGCTATTGGATGGCAGTAAACTCCATCTCCCCACTGCCCCGCCCCCTCTGAATGAGGGTGAGAGTTTGGTTAGCCGCATCCTTCAGCTGGGGCCACCAGGGACCAAATTCCTGGGGTAGGAGTGATACATATGAAACAATCCATGGATGCTGGTCCCATATCCCTTCTTCTCCTCTCCTTTTTTTTATCCTTCCTTTCTGCTCTCGTTCACGATTCAGTGAGTGTGTTGATAGCCGGCTGTGGTAGTGTATTGTGGTGACTGTGTATTTTGGGTGTACTGTTGTGGTTTTGCCTTTCATGTATTGGTCTTGCATCATGAGTTGTATCTAAACCTGTTATAAAACGGGGAGCAGGTTTAAATCATGGCAAGCATTTTAAAAACGTGCATTTGAAAGAGCACTTTTGTGCTAGTTGAACAGAAATTTTGCTAGAGCTGTAATAGCATGCCAAATATATACATATACTGCACAATAAATATATACATATTTGCATACAATTAAATTTGCATACCATGCATATTATTGAAATCTCCTTTTCCTTGCACTCCCTTACACTTGGAGTCTCCAGCTTTTTCTGTATGTTTTGAAGTCAAAAATTAAAATGATCTAGTATTAAACACTACCAGATGTTCCCATATTCTGTACACGATAATAAATGTTGTTTATAGCTAATTAACTTCAGAATACTATGGATAAAGCTGCAGATGACCCAAGGGAAGCATTTAACATGTTTGGACATATCATGATGACAAAATCGTTTTTAGCACATGTGCTACTTTGGCATGAGCGCATTTTTAAGTATACCAGTCTGACATTTTTAAAGTTAGTTTTAACTACTTTAAACTCTTATGGTTAGCTTTTAATGTTTATTTAAATCAGTGATTTGTTGTTTTATTTTGGGTGGTCCTTTTTGTAGCATAAATTCACCAACTGTCCAGCAGTGTGGCAATACAGATGCAACACAAACACATGCACCTTGGCACGTTCTTCACCACCCATTTATGTGGTTCTCTTTGAATGAAAACCGATTGGTTGTGCTGGCCTTTAGACCAGTGATCGTGGAGATCCCCCACTTTGCTGCTCTGAGGGGGAAGGAGCGGGAACTAGTGATCCTGCGCAGTGAGACAGGAGAAAGCTGGAAGGAGCACCACTGTGAACACACCGAGGAGGAGCTCAACCAGATCCTCAATGGCATGGACGAGGGTGAGAGCTCCACACCAGATTGTCTTTCCACTTAAAGGCGTTTTACCAAACCTTATGCATCTTCTTTGGAAAACAGCATAATGGTGTTCTATATGTACTGACACTATACAATGAAGTGTAGTTTGTCCATTCTTCACTCCTGCTTAAATGGTCATGGATTGGTCCCTGCTGAGGATCTCATTGTCTTGTTCTATACATTTTTTCATTGCTAACTTCACATCTCACTTTGTCATGTCTTTGTCTTGTTTCATTAGACCTGGACACTCCAGAGGAGCTGGAGAGGAAACGGATTTGCCGCATAATCACTCGGGATTTCCCACAGTACTTTGCAGTGGTGTCACGGATCAAACAGGACAGTAATTTGATTGGCCCAGAGGGCGGGATCTTAAGCAGCACTGTGGTGCCACAGGTTCAGGCCGTCTTCCCCGAAGGAGCGCTCACAAAACGCATAAGAGTTGGCTTACAGGTAGCTTCAGGTGCCTTTTGTAACTGCTTCTAACATGTTTATGTAGAAACGTTTTCGAAGATGAAAGCAGAGGTTACAATTATCACAGGTGATTTTCACTGCTCAACCAGTACAACTATCTTACTTACAGTTAAAAGTATTCCTTCAAGCAGTTCAGATTTCATTTCTGGAAATTAGTCTTTCACTGCTTTGTAAAGTTTTAATCTATATCTTACAAATACCATGTCCAGGAGTAGTTCATCTGCTTACTTCTCTTTCTTGATCAGGCTCAGCCTGTGAACATGGATATGGTGAGGAAGATTTTAGGAAACAAAGCTACCTTCAGTCCTATAGTTACTCTGGAGCCTCGTAGGAGGAAGTTCCATAAGCCCATCACCATGACGATCCCTGTCCCTAAGAGTTCCACAGACCCCATACTCAATGGCTTCGGAGGAGATACACCAACACTTAGACTTCTGTGCAGCATCACAGGTGAGGAGGTTCACATCAAATTAACTTTTAGACTTAGAAAGACTTAGAAATGTTTGTTGCATTTACTTCTAAAATAGTCAACACAAATGTTAAATGACATAGTTATGATTTCAGCGTTTAGCTTATAGTGCTTCCCTTTTTTTTTACAGTATAGTACTAAAACTGCTCTATGTATATCCAGGTGGAACCACGCCAGCTCAGTGGGAGGATATCACAGGAACCACACCTTTAACTTTTGTTAATGACTGTGTGTCCTTTACCACAAATGTGTCTGCAAGGTTAGGTCCTGTAAATCCATACGTCTAATTGTGTCATTTATTTTGGGGTCAATTTTATTGAGTGAATTTTGTCACAATGTTTTGTGACATTTTTATTTCGTCACATTATCCATCTTTTGCGGATTAGGTTCTGGCTGATAGATTGTCGGCAGGCCCAGGAGTCGGTCAACTTTGCCACACAGGTGTATCGGGAGATCATCTGTGTTCCATACATGGCCAAATTTGTCATCTTTGCCAAAACGCATGACCCCATAGAAGCACGCTTGCGCTGCTTCTGTATGACCGATGATAAGATTGACAAAACCCTGGAGCAGCAAGAGAACTTCACAGAGGTTGCTCGCAGTCGAGATGTGGAGGTATGCATTTGATTTTTCTTTTTTTTTTTCATGATTGCCCATACTCAACAATTATTGGCTGAAGATTATAAAGGCCATGTTATTTTAGTGCTCCATCTTTCACATTTTGTTTGGGTTATATCTTTACTTGGAACTGTTTCTTTATCGTGGAGTTCATTAATCAAGTAGGAGTTGAAGCTTTCCAAAAAACAAAAACTCAACAAAATGTCTGAATAAGGAAAGAAAACTTTATAAACCAAGATCATTTCGGTGCTTTGCATTTGTAGGTACTAGAAGGTAAACCAATATATGCAGACTGCTTTGGAAACCTAGTTCCTCTGACCAAGAGTGGTCAGCATCATCTCTTCAGTTTCTTTGCCTTCAAAGAAAATCGACTTGCCCTCTTTATAAAGGTGAATTACCTGGCATACTTTTACATTGTACTCTTTATTTAAAATTTCCTGTTAACTGAAATGATATGTTTAGTAAACTACTGATAGTGTCCTTGGTGTAAATGTATTTCTGAGGGAGCTTTATTGGTAATTCTTAGCCTACTGTAGAAGTTTGTTTTTAGTTGCATATTTTTCTTCAACTATTTTATGTTTGGTTTGATTGTTGGAAATTTTGCAGATAAGAGACAACACTCAGGAGCCTTGTGGCCGATTGTCATTCATGAAAGAACCAAGATCATACAGAAGTTTGGCTCATAATGCCATATGCAACCTAAATATCACTCTGCCACCATACTCAAAGGTATTTTTTTAATGCTAATGTCTTAATGCTAATAGAAAAACTCACCAGTGACCAATACATCTTACGTCTCTGTCAAGACTTCTTGGCTTCTGTGTCTCTATAAATTGCATGCACTGTTTATAACATTCATTTTTGTAATTTCGATATTTTCTATCTTAAACAAACAGTTTGGCCTCACAGTTTAACCTTGTATTATGTAATCTGTATTATGTTCTTGTAAGAAGAGTTTCTGCTTACTATATACCTGTAACATAAAGAAGGGAATATAAAATATGCTAAGTTTTGAGCTGCAATGCTTAAAGCCACATGTAATGCTGCTCTGCTTGGATTATCTACCATATGTATGTATCTACCAAAGTTCTCTAGGCATTCAGATAATTGGCTGACCAACTAAAATGCAATATAATTAGGATTTGAATTATAGTTATGGTTAAATTTGGGGCTTTTAGTTCTACTTATGTTTGTATGAAGAATACCTGAGCATTTTCAGTTCATCAATATTGTTATTAAATTATGCATATTCAGATCAATCATTTAAGGCAGCACATGCAGACCTAAAGGAAAACTATGCTACAATACCATTCCATCATTTATGCAGCCAGTTCTGCCTGTCCTCCATACATATCCCCCTCCCTCCAATCCATGCCATGCCTCATTGGCTGGCTTAAGAGTTCTGTTGCTGTGGTAACTGCTTTGCCTGCTCTCTCTTTCTTTTTCTCTCCGTCCTTTATCCCTCTGTCCCTGTTTATCTCCCTCCGTGTCCCCTCTGTCTTTCACTGCTTCTTGCTCCTCAAAGGAATCAGATTCAGACCAAGAGCCTGATGAGGAGGTAACTGTGGAAATATTTTCCTCTCTTCTCTTAACATCGGTTCTTTTGGATGTTCTGTTTCCTTTGTAGTTTTAAAGTTGGCAGAGCTTTTGTGCTTAATTTCACCCGGTTTGTCATGGCTGGGTGGTTCCTGCATAGTACGCAGAAACAACTAAAATACTAGACTGTGGGGAAAAAAACTAATTTTATCATTGTTAAGGTCTGTCACTAAAATGATCATATTATAACCCTTAATAAACAATAGGCTATAGTAAGTATCATATATTTACAGCTTCTTGATTGTTCTCTTGAAATACTATATGTATAGATCACTGTACTGAGTTTTACTTTACATGAAACTTTTGAAATGAAATTGGTTTGGTTATTTGATTCATGTTGCTTATTTGTTGTAAGAGAGTTTAGTGTTCATATAACATCATGGTTGTTTTGAAAGTTTTTTTTCCAATCAGTAGTTTACCAATTGAATCAGTAGTTTCCTTATTGAACTGACTGAATCTGTTTCACATGCTTCTCTTTGCAGACCAGTCGAACACTTGGGACATGTAAGATATCAAGTTTTTCTCATTTTAGTACTTCCTCCTTCATTAAACATGTTTGCTTTAAACTAATTTACATGGTGACAACTGTAGAATAGCTCACATGATTTGGTATTCATTAGCATTTTTTAATGATGATATTCTGTACAGTGTCTTAATTAACTAACATGGGAACAGACAGGATAAAATATTCTGCTAACTTTATTTAAGCTTGGATTGCTCTAATTTAAAAGTCATCATTCCACTTTGTCCAAAACACCATCAAATAGTGAAATATAGACATTACATTTATAGTTAACTGTTGTGCCTACCACAGCACGCAATGGCTTGTGAGACAGTATAATCTTCTGAAGCTTTTAAATTCATATTTTAAAGTTTTAAAAGAATTACTGTCTGTGCATGAACATGGAGCATGAGAATTCATTCATTCTGTGGGGATGTTTGTTTTCAACTGTAATTTCTTTGCACCTTCCATCTTTGTTTTCTAACAATCTGCAAAGCAAACTGGCCCTCATTTCCTGTCTTTACTATTCCTTGTGCTTAATACTGTTTAAATATATATGTTATTGGACTTGGTAGATCATTAATGTATTTGTGCTCTCATGAATGACCAAAAGAGCACTGCATATGCATTTAATTTAATTAACCTCTTATATAGGTTAATTAAAATTCTATAAGGTGTTTACACAGACTGGAGTTAAAACTAGACACTTACCTTTTACCCTTGGCTGCATGTTAATAATACTGTTAGCTTTGCATGGAAATAACTTGGCTTACACAGAATGCGTGTGATGTTTTGTATGGGTGTTTCAGGTATGGCTGTCTTCCAGTTTCACCATTTGCTTAACATTTCTTTTTCCATTGCTCATTAGCACATTTTTTGTTTGTATTCTATAATTCTCTTATAGTTTTTATAAATAATTTATATATTTTTAATGAATTCATATTAATCAATGCATATTAATTACTGATTACCATTAATAGTATTACTATTACTATTAATAAAAATGTATTCAGCCATGGATTTGTTTATGAAGGGTTTTATTTAAGGAAATCTTGTCTTTCTTCACTGATGTGAGAAGCAATTATTCATCCTTTACATTATTTCATTCCTGGGAATTAAACATATCACTGGCTTTCTTTTGAAAAAAAAAAAGTAAAAACATTGAATTCTTGAAAACATTGTTTATTTTGCTTCACTCTTATTTGTTGTTTCTTAAATATGAGTTTTATATCTGAGTTTTATATTTTAAGCATGTAGACCTGTTTTTGTTTTGGTTCTTTTTGTAATGCTTCAGGTAAACTGTGATTTCAGTTTGATTCAGTTTGATTGCCTTTTCTCTCATGTGTGAGTGTGTATTTGTGGAGACTGTAGATAAGCAAGTTATTTCCTCTGTGTTTTGCTACTATTCTTAGTTTTGGTTTAGTGTTTGCTTTGCAGTTGTTATTTCATCATTTCTGCAGGTTCACATAGTCTCTCTATTCTATACAGTCCTATTCTGATCCTTGAAACTTTGTACTGGTCCTATCCTGATCTCACTTTTAAATCTCTGTTCCCTTTAATTTAAATTTTGGTTAATTTGCTCCTTAAATGTCCTCTTTCAAAATCGAAGATGAAGATACTGAAACATCTACAGAGATCCTGAAAACACACTTGATTCGAGACTCTCCAGCCCTTGCCAGCCCAGATTTACTGTCTGAAGTGTCAGAGATGAAACAAGATCTGATCAAAATGACTGCTATTTTGACCACTGACCCTTCTGCAAAGTCGGGTCCTATACAAGGGGGTGATATAGAAAAGGGGGTGGAGGAGGTGTCAGGGGAGCCTTTTGAGATAATGGAAAAGGTCAAAGAGGATCTGGAGAAAGTTAGTGAGATTCTAAGGAGTGGGACATATGAAGATGAGATGCTTGAGGAGTCAGCAAAAGCAGAAAGTCGGCCATATAGAAATGATGAGGAGTGGGTTCTTCTGTCAGACTGTGAAATTGAGGAGGCCAAAATGATGGCAGCATTCGAGTCCCAAGAGCCACTCCTTAAGGATATTCGAGGCAGCCGTGGGTCACAGAGACAAAAGGGTGTCAGTGGAACCTTTAAAGATCATCAGGATGTGCCTGCAACGTCTGGAGCTGCATCACGTGTGACTGTAACACAGGAAAAATATACTGAAGTTGTTTTGCGCCGAGGTGGTAAAAAAATAATTCCAGCTGTCCTCAAAGATACTAAAACACACTTAACTGAAGTGAAAAAGCCAGTTAGAAGAAAAGGGCCTCAGGGACATACAGATGAGCTTCACATATCCAGCTCAAAAGCAGGTTCTGTGAGTGAAAGCACAGAAAAAACTCATGGAGATAATTCCCTTCTAAGTATTCCACCACACCAAAAAAAGTCACCTGTATCACCAGTAGTTGAGGAAACACCTATAGGTTCAATTAAAGACAAAGTTAAAGCTCTTCAAAAGAAAGTGGAAGAGGAGCAAAAGGGTCGAAAGCAGACTGGCAGTAAATCCTCCCATGGATCTTCTGAAAGGAAATCATCCCCAGTCATCAAAGACCAAAAAACATCAGGGTCCAAAAAAACACAAGCTCCACCCAAATCACCAAAAAAAGAGTCAGAGAAACTAGAAGAAACTATGTCAGTGAAGGAACTCATGAAAGCTTTTCAAACAGGACAAGATCCTTCAAAAAGAAAGTCTGGACTCTTTGAACACAAAGTACCTTCTGGACCAAAGAGCACAAAAACAGTTAAAGTAAAAGAAACTCTGTCCACACATTCCCTAGTTGAAACCCCATCACTTGATGCTAAAAAAACAGGGGATCCCAAGGGTATAAAAGAGCCTGAAATTATCCCAAAAGTAAAACTTTCCAAAGACTGCATTGCAGACAATACAACAGACAATGAAGACAGTTCTCAACAACTTAAGTCAGAAGTGCAGTATAAAGGTATTTTGTATGGCTTAGACTCTGAAGAACCTACGGTACAGTCAGATGTCACCACTTCAGTTTCTTCTGATGTGGCTAAACAAAATAGAGTGTCTCGGCCTGATAGCGGCCCTGACAGCAGTGCACATGAAGACAGCTCTGAGAGCCTCAAAAATGAAGGCCTGGCTGATTCACCCTGTGCCAGTGTAGGTGAAGGAGAGGTGCACATGAGCTCAGAGGAAAGTTACAAACATGAAGGCATGGCAGAGACTCCAGAAACAAGCCCTGAAAGCCCGCCATCACCACCCAAACAGGCAGATCAATCTATACTTGGGAAGGTCTCAAAAGTAGCAACTGATACTACCAAAGACAAGAGAAGTAAGTTTGACTCCATGTCCACTGGTGAAAAGACATCTGAGGAGCTGGAATCTACAGCAAGTCTGCGACGTTTGAGAAAAGCAGTGGATTATCCCTCAAAAAGTGAGTCTGTGTGTGCTTCTCGGGGGAAAACTGTTACATTTGATGATGAAAAGGCCTCTGTTGATAAGGACATTCTTTTGGCATCATCTAAACCACCTAAATATCGGAAACTAACAAAAAGGGGTTCCGAAACAATAGAGGGTTTTTTGAGTGATGAAGAATACTCTGATGGTCAGCCAGCATCAACCTCTGTTGACACCATGGCCACAAGAGCAGACAAGCAAACACATAGTGGTTTAGTGCTGCCTCTTAGACATCAGGATTCAGAGACCATTAGTCCACTAGCTGATGACTCCATAACGATTAGTCACAAAGACTCTTTAGAGGGTAGCCCCCTTATGGATGACAACTCTTCTCATAAATCCCCAGACTCAATTGAGCCTAGTCCAACTAAAGAATCTCCTTGCCGTGACTCTCTAGAAAGCAGTCCTGTAGAGCAGAAAGCCAGCTTGGCCTTTCCTCCTACAGTAGAACAATCCAGTGTGACTTCAGGGCACCTGACATCCTCCAAAGCTCCCGAGTTCCCCCCAGAAAATTTGCGCAGTAGGCTCCTGAGAGACCAGGATTGTAGTGCCGACGATGACAGTTGCGAGCAGACGTCTCAGCTGACGAGTTCGGGTAAGAGTCCTCTTTCCCCTGACACTCCAAGTTCTGAAGAGGTAAGTTATGAGATCAATCCTAAACCCCCAGATCCTTTGGTCCTGTCCATGTCCTTAAAGGCATCAGTCATACCTGAGGATGCAGAGGAAGATGATGAGTCGGAGAGTGGCATAACCCAGAGGAAATTCACCCCAGAGGAAGAGATGTTTAAAATGGCTGCAAAAATAAAAACATTTGATGAGATGGAGCAAGATGCAAAAAGCAGAAAGGACAATAAAGATAACTGGTCCTCTCAGGCCATGATTATGTCTGAAGCAGGACAGGAAAACATGAAACTGATTGGGCTTGCATCCAAAGATGAAACATCCTCAGTGGAAGGCCGTGGGCCCACTGAGTCCAAACACACAGGGTCAGAGGTAGCACAATCTGTTGAACCTACTATTAAAGTACAACCTCCCTCTCCTTTTCCAGCAGGTGTGCATGACAGCCCTCAAACAGATGAGGACATTCACCAAACCATGGCCCACACTGCAGCATCTACAGATGAATCAACATTGGAGGGACCTCAGTCTGTCTCAGAAAAACATACCACAAAAGCCCATCAGATCCACGAAGAGCTACAAAAAGAAAATGGGTCTGTTAGTACTAAAGAGTTAGAACAGACCAACAAAATGTCTTCCAGCAATCAAGGTGTGGCAAATGTAACTGATGAACAAAAAGAAGAAAGCCTGAGAAAGTTGAGGGGAAGCAAAGATGATGAGAGGGGTAGGAAGCAAAAAGATTCAATGGGTGGCCAACAGATTGATAGTAAATCTCAGAGTCTGACAGAATGTAATATAACAGATGAGGTTAAAGGTGATCACATGAGACATGCAAGGGCATCTGATATAGTTTTGAACAAGGAATGCTTACAGACTGAAGCTAATTCTGTGCCTGTTATCTCAGAGCAAGTAAGGGAAACATTTAAACCAGAAATATGCATTTATGATGACACTGAAGAGGATGATGATGATGAGGAACCTCCTAAAACAAAGTCCAGAGGGGTAACTGCAAGGGCAGAGGCAGATACTTGGAATGCTATGCGGGAAGATGATGATGCCTTTGCTGCAAGAGTAAAAGAAGAGGAGCAAAAGATTTTGGGTCTGATGGTAGATCGACAGTCACAAGGGGCCACTCCAGACACCACTCCTGGACGGACACCCACTGAGGAAGGCACGCCAACAAGCGAACAAAACCCATTCCTTTTCCAAGAGGGTAAACTATTTGAGATGACTAGAAGTGGTGCAATAGATATGACCAAAAGGGGCTATGAGGAAGAAGGCTTTGCTTTTTTTCAAATAGGAGAACAGCCAATTGAAGAGGCACTTGTAGAGGATATTGGGGAAGAACCTAGTGTAGACCTGACTGGGGCAGAGGCAGAGGTTGGTCTTGATTTAACCTTGCAGATTAAATCTGAAGTTGATCAATCTTCACATGAGGCTGCAGATCTCTCCCTGCATTCCCCACATGAGGATGATCAGTCAGAAATAGCAGATAAATCAGATGCCTCAAAGTCTAGAATCCCCATCAAAATGGGAGTTTCTGCCTCATCTAAAACCACAAATACAAATCAAGTGGAAAAAGACGTGGTAGAAACTAAAGCAATCAAAGTAGCTGAAGATAGCCTTTTGGGGAATGATCTTAGCTCTTCAGACACTGTCATAACTGATGTTCAGACAGCAGTGTCCACCGTTACTAGATCAGTTTATTCCCAACAGGACCAAGAGTCCTCAGATTCCTCTCCTGAGGATCAGTATTCTGTTATAGAATTACCCCAGACCCCTGACAAAACTTCCCCAACATCTGAAGGGATATCAAAAGCCAAGTTGGTTTCTAAAGGTTATGCTACCTCTACACAGAAAAAGTCCTCTTCCTCTAAAGAGGAGGATAAGCAAAAATCAAGAATACCTGTAAAAGCTTCTTCTCTCAAATCTGAAACAGGATATGACCCGTCTATGAAACAGGCTGAATCACTTAAGGACAAAAAGTCCAAGATGCCTGTAAAACCTGAAACAAGAAGAAAGTCTGAGACAGACACGGGTCCCTCTGTAAGCTCCAGAGTGACAAGGTCTATCAAAGCCAAGAGCTACTGTGAAAGTGATTCTACCAAGAAGCCAGCTAAAAAGGACCAGAGTCATCCAGCGAGTACTGACTTGTCCAGCAAATCTAAGACATTACCATCAAGGCTACCAGTCAGGGGAAAGCCTGGTCAACCAACCCACACATCTACACCAAGCAAAAAAGAGCAGTCCACAGAAAGATGCAAGAACTCTATTGATTTTTTTGAAGAGATTAGTGATGAGGCAGCTAAACTAGTGGAGAGGTTGGCTCAAGCAGAGAAAGAGAAAGAGGAGGCAGCTGCTATGTCGGATGATGAAAGCAGCACTATAGATGTCTCAGTAATAGAGAGTGAGCCTTTCCCTGACATGCAGATGCCTCTTCCTGAGGACCCATTGGTCATTAGGCCTCGATGGGATGATCCTGTTGAGACCCAGATGGAAAGAATCCCTGCTGATAAAGCCCAAGTCCAAAGTCAAGGTATCCCCCATCTCAAGGGGCCCATTCTCTCTCTTTCATCTGCCTCAGCACGTTAACGATGAAGGTGCTGCCTCTCTGTCTCTGTAGATAAAGCTTCAACTCTTTGTGGTGCTTCTGTGATGTTTTGACTGTGTTTGTGCCTGTTTCCTTTTCTTGTTTATGTCATAGTATTGTCGATAATGAATATAAGGCTGTTTATATTAGGGGAATAATTACATAATGCTGTTTATTTGTTAATTTACATAACCATATGTTTACTGGCAAGTTACAGTTACTATTCTTTGACATTTGCTGTATGTACTGCATTTTTCATAATTAGAAAGAGTCAGTTTGTATCTGTGTTAGAGAAAGTGACTTACATAATCATAGTGGAACTTCTAATAGTCATACACTTATAATAAAACATTTTGAATTTGAATTGGACACATTATTAGTTACAATTTGTTTAAAATCAAGAGAAAGCCAGCGATTATATTCCATGTTGATTCGCTGTGGATACTTTCCATGAAGTAATTGCTTCTAACCAAAATCATAAAGATGATTCTTATACATTTCATAAGAATCTGTTTTGGTAGTGTAGTCTTATGGGTTTTGACTGTGGTATTTTCAGTGGACCTACAGGATGAGGCAGACAGGAAAGAGGGACGACTGGCAGTAATAGCTGACCATCTTGGTTTCAGCTGGACAGGTAAAAACAATGGTAGTGGTTGGTGGTAAGATATAGATGTATATATGTGCTCAGATTTTTTTTCTGATGAATTAGCTACTTCCAAGTAGGAAATGATATAAGACGATATGAAGAGTAATGTGCAGTAATTTGGCAATCTTGGATGTTCATAAATTTTAACATTTCCAGCATTGTATTGTGCATACTAAGGCATTATATCCATTTTAGCAATGCATTTATGGAAATTGCAAATGATATTCTTAGAATAATTTTAATTAATTTAGCTTAGACAGAAGACTGTGTCTCTGTTGTTTATCTAGAACTGGCTCGGGAACTTGAATTTGGCGAAGAGCAGATTAATCAGATAAGAGCAGAGAATCCAAACTCTCTACAGGACCAAAGTCATGCACTCATAAGCCTATGGACAGAAAGAGAGGGGACAAATGCTACAGGTAGGACTGTTAATAAGGGTATCAGTGATAGTAGTCAAAGAAGTTGTGAAAAGTAAATTTAATTGATGAGGCCTTTTACATAACCCTCAGCGAAATGTCCATGCAAATGTTCTGAATTTTTCATCTTTTCTGCAGAGAGCACTTTGATCTCAAAACTCACAAAGATTAATCGTATGGACATTGTACATCTCATTGAAACAAAGATCATCCAGTCCACTCAGGACCAGTCATCACATACCTATGCAGAAATTGAACAGACCATATCACTGGATCACAGTGAAGGTAATTCTGATATCCTCTAAAGTGTCTCATATAAGCTTAGGCAAAATAGTCTAGCCTAACTGTTGCATTTATCTGCATAACATCTACATAAAATGTAATTTAGCTCCATAAAATCACATTTTACCTTCCACTGAGGAACTGTTTTGTAGCTTAGAATGATCTTATTTTATTATGTACTGCCTAGGTTTCTCAGCTCTTCATGAAGACATGGACAGTCCTAGTCCAGGCAGGTACACAGAGATAAAGCCACAGTCTTGTCAACAACCTCCAGTGGTATCTGTGGAGGATCTTTCTTCTAGCATATCTTCCCTCAATGATACCCAGAAAGAGAAGCTACAGACAGACATAGATAAAAGTCAACAGTAAGTCAATACATTATATTTATTTTTAAAATGTGTTAAATTAATTTATTATACAAACCAATAGTTTCTAAACTGTTCTGTTTATTGAATATTTGCCAGGGTGTTTGGAGGCTCAAAACAGTCTGGTTTTGAGATGATTGGTCTGAAGCAACATTTTCCAGGGACTATCAAACAAGTAAGTCCTTTCTTTACCTTGTACAAAACTGTACCATGGAGGCTCCAGTCTCAACTGTATGGCCCACATTACAAAGAGGGAGCTGTCCCCGAAATGGCATATGACAGCCTTCCACAGCATTCAAACCCTATTGACGATGACTCTCTTGAAGAGTTGGGAGCAGCTGGTGGTCAGCACATCCCAATCATTAAGGATGCTAGAGAGAACATTAGTGCCACTGAATCAACAAGGTGCCAGAAGCTAATAACCTCCACAAATTTTGGAGACATCTTGCAGGAATCTGATTATACTGAGGAAGATTTTAGTGAGCTATCCGAAGAAGTCAAACAAGAACCAAAGGATTATTTTTACTCGTATGTTTCTCCCAGCTCACATACGATCTCTCAACTATCAAATGAAAGGACTTCTGAAAAAATTAAATTACCACAAACTTCTTCACTAATGCAAAGAGCACAGTATGTAACTAATATACCAAGCAACAAACCAGAGGCAAAACCTGTGCCGGAAATGCTGGATAAACAAAGCTCAAGCGAGGAGTACATAAAGCGCCATGTTGAGGAGATTTCTGATAAGTTCTACAGAACTCTCTTTGGTGAAAATTATGTTTCTGCAAAGTTAACTGGCAAGAACATCAACACAGTTACAGAGAACTTGGCATCTACTGAATATGAGTGCTCCAGTATGAATAAAATGGATGATACCTTTCATGCTAGCCCTGGTTATAAACCAAAAACCTCAGAATCATTTGAAGTCACTGAAGATGATCAAGTTATTCTGGAGTCAAGAGAGTTGTCTGCTGAACTAAATGTCATGCCTTTTATTTCAACGTCAGAGGCTACTGACACAAACATTTCAACCAATGAGCAAGCGCAGCATTTTATGCAGGAAGTTTATATTTTCCCAGTGAATCAACTTTCCCCTGAGCATGAGGGTGACTTTGCACCAAATATCCCTTCTGTACTTACTCACATGTCACTTGACTCAGCAACTGGGCAAACCCGTCTTTCATCATATCCTGTAGTGACTGAATCTTCAGAATTTCATACCAGTGATCAAAATATTGAAATAACCATGCCTGTTTCTGAAAGCACTCCACAATTTTTAGAGTACTCCAAAAATAATCAGGCTAGTCTATTATCTGGCACAGTTTCAGAATGTAGACCTCTCATATCAGATATTTTATCCCAAACTGAATGTAGATCATTGTCACCAGATTCAGGATCTGAATATATAGCTGACCTAGAAATGTCTTTGCATGAATATCATTCCTTTTCACCTGTATCTACAGTCTCACTGCCTCCAGATTCACCAATACCATTTGAGTACAGATCAGGTTTACCAGGCTCATGTATGTTTATGGATGAATTAAGAGTATATTCACCCAAATCCATATCATCAGAGATACTATTTTCTCCTGACTCTCCCTTACCTGATTTTAGACCACATTCACCCCTACCACCAGATTGCGAATATGAAACACCTGAATACACATTGTATGTTGAAGGATGTGTGCCTCATGATGAACGTGACATATCTGCTGTGCATACATCATATACTCAGTTTACCCCACAGACCTCTTATTTAGAAGTTACTGGTGAAACAGATAGATCATTTTCTCCAGAACCATGGACTGAGTATAGATCAGTTACACCTGAATCAAATGTATCTTTATTTTCTGGATCATTTAGTTGTGAAAGCTTAGACAGAGGAATATGCCCTGAGACGGGTTCTGAGTACAGTCACTGTACTGCTGATGATGTCTTTATTGACATAATATCCACTGCTGCATCAGAATCATCTTTGAATGATTTTAGGTCGCTCTCTTGTGATTCACCACTACCCAGTTTTACACCAGAAGTATATGACTTTTTATTGCAAGTAAAAGGATGTACGGCATATTCACCTCAATCTGAGGTTTCAGATGTAGACTATGAGCTTTCGGTAGGATGGATGTTTGAAGGTCGACCATCATCCCCTGACTCGTTAGGAACAATGAATGAGTGGAGGTGCCTTTCCCCTGATTCACCTATACCTAGCTTTGCTCAAAATGTCTGTGAGTTGTTAATGCCTATAAAAGAATGTAGATCTGTATCACCTGAGACAGATCTTTCAGACGGAGAATGTGATCTTATTGAACCAACAGTATCATCTGAAGGGCGACCTTCATCACCTGAATCATTATCATCTCTAAACGAACAAAGACCACTTTCACCTTATTCTCTAATCCCAGAATTTACTTCAGTGTGTGAATTGCACATATGTGTAAATAGATCTGATTCATCTCAGTCAGATCTGGCAGACAGAGAGTACAGGCCAATATCACCTATACCAGTATTTAAGCGTCGACCATCATCACCCGAATCAGTATCACCTGTAAATGTACTTAGCAGAATGTCACAAGATTCACCAAAACCAGAATATAGAGATACAATAATTGAATATGACATCTCATTAGATGTCAACCTCCCATCTTCATATGAGTTAGGATTATCAGATATTATTAGTCCTGATCCCAAGGTCTTACAAAGCAAACCAAAACAAGACTCTACTGATTTTTTAGCAACTGATAGCGCAAATAAACTTGCAACAGAGAATACTTTACTTCCAGTTGATACCAACTGGACCAAACAGGTACAGAAAGATTTAAAGGACAATAAACAATCTGCAACATTTGAAAAAGAGAATGCCAAGCTATCTAAAACAGAGGTGTGGTCTAAACAGGGAGAATCTACTTTTAGACATAAGAACAGTACTCCCACAGACTGTCAGCAAAGTATAAAACTTGTGGAACTGAATGCAAAAACAGTAAACACCATCATTAAAACTTTAGCCTATAAAGCTGAGTCAAGTCCAGAGATGTCAGTAATAGAATATACTGAAAGTCAATCATTTGAAGCCACCAATGTAAAATCCTCACCTCATGAGGTGCCACAAGCAAATATATCTAGTACTAAACAGAACTTGTCTCTTTTAAAGAAACCAGCACATGTACCAAAATTATCAGAGTCACTTGATCCTGATTATCAGATTGGGTTTGCACCACTTGCAACAGTTACAGCTGCAGAGCAACCAGAAGATGCATTAGCCAGAGGTGAGTACAGACTTGTGTTTAAACCTGTTCTTAATAAGCTTATTTCTAAAGTGTATGACACTCAGTACAAAGGTGAAACATTTTCCTCTAAGCCAGGTGTTTTTGAGTACAGTGGTAAACGGCGTCTTAGGTTGGAAATCAATTTTGATTCTATAGAATATGAATCATGTATTGATGGCTTGCCCACCACTGAGCAGAGAACAGAGTCACCTGGTTCATTTGTATCTGAATTTGAAGAAAGACCACTTTCACCAGACTCTATACCTGAATACAGGCCTATGTCACCTGAGTCCATGATCTTCCTGTC
>JAOXYF010000017.1:1848687-1872135 GCA_028565775.1 Sternarchorhynchus goeldii
TATAGACCTTCATCATCCATTTCAGTGGTGTCAGCAGATGAAAACAGACCATTATCACCCGATTCACCTATACCAGAATTCAGTCCACCTTTACCTGAGAGTATGGTGCCATTTTATAGACACAGATCATGTTCACCAGAATCCATATGTTCAGATTCTATAGAATTTGAATCATGTATTGATGGCTTGCCCACCACTGAGCAGAGAACAGAGTCACCTGATTCATTTGTATTTGAGTTTGAAGAAAGACCACTTTCACCAGACTCTATACCTGAATACAGGCCTATGTCACCTGAGTCCATGATCTTCCTGTCAGACATTAGAAGATCTTCACCGGCATCATATGAGTCTGTGAATGCATTCAGACCACTATCTCCAGATTCACCAGTGCCACAATACACAGCCATGATTTTTGAACCAGTACCAGTACTTGCATGTAGATCTTCCACAGAGTCTTTAGCATCAGACACAGATAATGATTTAAATATTTTCACCATAGAGACATCTGATTACAGACCCTCATTGTCTGTTTCAGTGGCATCAGCAGATGAAAGCAGTCCATTATTACTTGATTTACTTATGGAGACTTCATATATCCACAAGGAAATTCCAATTAAATGGTACCGGTCAGATTCACCTGAATCAGTAACATCGGATGTAGAATTTGAGTTGAATGTCCTTTCATCTCCGATTACTGAATGTAGACTTTGGCCAGAAGAGCCAACAGAAGAAATGCATGTTAGATTAGATACATCAAGAGACTTTGGCCATTCAAGAAATGATCCAGCAGTATCTGAAACTAAGCATGAAACTCTGCTTAAGGAGACTGTTAAAATGGTGCCTCAATACAAACTTGTATACAAGACTGTTCCTTTAACCCTTAGATCTCACATATATGACCCCCATTATAGGGGTGAAACTTTCTTTCCTAAAACAGGCATGTTTGAGTATAGTGGATGTAAAATGGAAATTGTCCATACTTCTTGTACAACAGACAAGTCTGTCAGCACCCCAGACCAGAATGGTAAGACACCATCTGCTGCTCTTGATACTTTACATATTTCCAAGGTTGACTCTGATAGTTTGCAAGTATCTCATGATAATTTAAAGACAGATTATATAAATTCAACATTATTGCAGTCAATGAAGCAAGATATGGAATCTTGTGAATTTACTGAGGAAAACTATGCATCAGTCCCTGAATCCTTGTGTGTGTACACACCTTCGGAACAGGAATATCATATCCAAACGTCAGATCCTAGACTTTCTTCACCAGAGTCTGTTACATCCTTAGATGCATTCAGACCTCTCCCACCTGATTCTCCAATATCCATTCATATGCCTGCAGTACCTTATACAGTGGTGGGTCACTCTAAAAGTCGGCCAGCTTCACCAGATTCAGTGTCTTCTGTCAATGAATTCAGAAGGCTTTCACCTGATTCTCCTATACCTGACTTCATAGTTTCTTCACCAGATCCAAATGAACATGAATTTCAGTTTAGGCCATGGTCAGTGACAACTAAATCAAATTTATTAGGCATATCACCAGGAATATCTGATTTACATGCATTTGATTTGACTTTGGAGCCTTTGGAAAACTCATATGTAATGCATCCACAACTGGCTGAGCCAGACACTGAGCAAAGGCCAATATCCCCTATTTCTGATGTATCCAGATGTAGTTCTGAATCAATTTCACCCCTCTCTTTTTCATTTGAATCTGAGTACAGATGTCCATCACCTGAAGCATTAAGATTAGAAATGGATTCTGTTACACCTGATTCTCTGATATTTGAAATGGATTACCGCCCAGAAACCCCTGAGTCAGTAACATCTGAAACACAGTACAAAGATTTATTTGATGAAAGTAACCAAGTGTTGGCAGCAACTTTACATAAAATTGTAAATCAAGACAAGGAATCTCACTGCACAAGTAATGTTGCATTGCTCCATGTTGTAACAGCTGAAAAGAAAATACTAAAACCTGTGACCATCTGTGAATCAAATTTAACAATGTTAGAGCATCCCACACACTCCTTGATCTTTTCCAGTGATGATCTGAATAGTAGTAGTAAAACACTATCCTCCTATGAAGAATGTGTCACAGAATCAGAACAAGAGGAAAAAAAAAATATTGACTCTAGACAGGAACCTCATCCACACACGAAGTATGTAAAGAAACCATCTCCATTTGAAGAAGATGGTGGTGGAGATAATCAGACACCAGCATTTGAAGTTAAGCAGGACTTGAAGTTTCAGGAAAAACAGGATATTAAAGAAAGATCTAGCTACACCACCAGCAAACTAAAGTGTCAAGAATTCAAGTCAAGGGTAAGAAGTTTGGCATGTCACTGTACTGGAGGAATGCTGTAACATTTGCGACATGGTGGAAGGATCAGTTTTCATTCTTCAGGATCCAAATAACAAACCAGCTCTAAATGAAGAACCATTGACTGTGTGGTCAGACATTGTGGTGGATTTTTGCAATGCTAACTTACTAATCTTGATATATGTAGAGGTTTCATATTGTCTGTCAAATGCATGGTTTGTTGTAAAGTGATTGTGTGATTTTTGGCTTTCAAGGCATTATCAGATGCTCTCTTGAGGAGATACAGAGTGCAAAATGTTCAGAAATCAGCGCATGTTCTTTAAAGCAAATGATGCAACAAAGTGTAGATCTCATACATGCTCATCCTTAATTCCTTTTCAGGATCCTCAAGACAAAGTTTCAGAAAAGGATATTCAGTTCAAAGCAGAAACGATAAAAAGGTTAACTGTGAGTCAGCGTGACACATGTTCTTCTGCTTTGCTTAAGGATGCCACTTTCAGTGAGGAAAGCAGTTCAGCAGTTGAAGTGGCTATTTTAGAACAGAAGCTAAAATTAATTACAACTTCTTTGTGCAGTGAATCATCCTTAGAACCAGGCATAAGTGACACAAGGTCTCAGCCCAATATACCTGAGGAAAACACATCTCTTACTCCTGATTTGGAAGATATTCATCCCATACTATCCCTCAAACAATCGCTCACACAGTCCAAGGCATCAGAATTATCACAGATACATACAACTCCTTTCCAGTTTTATCTGCGAGAGTCTCATAGAACAGTAACACCTAATTTAAGCAGCTCCACTTCACCCATTTTTAGTTTTAATTATACCCCTCCTGACTACAGAGATGTTATTTCAAGGTCTTTGAGATCACCACCGGCAGGCAGTGATATATCACCCAGCGATCTGAGTCCTCTGTCACCTGTCTTTAGTGAATTAGATTCTGACCAAGGTCCATCTACGCCTCCACTATTATCTACTGAAAAGGTGCTTGTTGGGGCCACTGGCTCTCTTCAGTTTTCCCCTGACTTCCAGCAAGTCCTATCAGAATTTGAGAAAACATTAATAACACTTGATAGAGATAAGCCAGGATTGGTCTCCACTGAAACCTCATTGGTGCCTAGTTCTAAGGAAATACCTCATGAACTCAAGATATCTGAACAATCCGCAAAACCTACAGATGACCTTAGGCTGTTGGATATTAATCTGAAAGTTAAACTAAGACTGGCCCATGCAGAGAGTTTAGAGTCAGAACCTGAGTTCTTTGATTGCCGACAAACATTTTCAGATGTATCTGAGCCAGAAATTAAATCAGAACTTTTAGATGTGCCAGACACTATTTACAAAGTTGAGGAACTTCCATCTTTACCAGATAGCCCAGCCTTTGACTCTTTGAAATGCACCTCCAATTTAAGAGAACACATAGAAAAAGAGGATAGCCAACGTCCCATATCTTGGGGCAGTGAAGAACTTGATTTACCAATTGTTCTTGAACCAGAGGATGAATATATAAGTGAACATGGGAAAGATATAGCATACCCTTATGGGTGTGTAGATGAGCACCCTTTTGCTGAAGAGCTGCCTCCAAGGGAGGAAGCCCAATACGATGATGATACTCTAGGAAGGGTAAGCCCTTGAGCATGAGTGCAACTATGGCTTGTGCTTCTTGTTTTTCAGGTAGAATGCAGAAATCCCTTATCCCAAGCTAATGTCCTGACTTGCACTTTATTTATGATTATTATTATAATAATTATTATTATTATTTGCGTTTTTCTGCACGCATGCTGATTTGATCACATTCTTGAAAGATGTGAAATACTGATTTTTACAACTACTCGTTGTGTGAGGGACTTGGAGGTGATTGGACTTGTAGCTAGACCTGATAACTGCTTTTTCTCTATAACACCCTGGAATTAATTTTGGTTGGCACCCTTTTCCATAGTGCATTCTGTTCACGTACATTAACCATAAACAATACTTACACAGTAATCAGTCTGTTTTAAATTCAGTATGTTGATCCTAATCATTAAAAATTTAAAGTAACTTACATAATGCACCTTGGACCAGATTAGAAACATGGAACCTTATTAGTGCACTGGCTTTGCATGCAAGACATGCAACTATTTCAAAAATGGTCCTAAAGTTTATTCCATACCAATGATGGATCCTCAACTCTCAGGAAATAGCAGAGGAGCTAGGCTTCCTGTCTGATAGCTCAGATGAAGAAGTGTTAACCACCCGAGTGGTACGACGCAGAGTAATAATCCAGGTATTTGTTTGGGTGTGCATGTTATAATAATAAGACCTTTTTTTCCCCATCTTGTTTTGTGCAAAATTGAACTGAATATGTATCTACTATGTGCTGAGCTACTTGGATAATTTGATTAAGTCTATCTTAGCTCACACATTAACTTACATTTTCTTCTCTCTGCCACGCCCCCACCCCCCTTGTGAGTCTGTCAGCATACAATGTTCGAGCTTTAATATCTATACTTATCCACACAAGTTCGTACTGAAAAGTTTCCTTGCTAGGAAAGTTTTTAGATGAGACATAAGACAAGGACCCATTAGCAACACTAAGGGCAGGGCCCTTTGCTGCTTTACTGCTAATTGCTAATGTCCATTGACAAGGACATTAGCTGTTTGTCTTGCATAGTATTTACCTTTACACATAATATTTAAACATTTTTTACCTTAATATCAGGTTAAAATATAATTATTTTATAAAATATAATTTTATAAAATAAAATTGGTTAGTTGGTGCACCAAGAGAAGAATGGAAAAAATAATGGTTGGTAGAATAAAAGCTGCTGATATAATGCAGAAGCCTACATATGAAAAAATAAATGTTTCCTTCCTGTCAGTGAATTTACATACACATTCATATTTTTTCATGTTATTTAATGCTCTCATGAGCGGAGTATAAACTGTATGTCTTGCACTCTGTTACCATCAAGTGGTCTGGGATTTTAATATTCCTCTGTATTCAAACACATGAGCTGACACTGGCCTTGTTTTGTCTAGGGAGATGACATGCCCGAGGTCCCCCCTCACGCAGTGACTGAGGAGCAATATATGGATGAGCATGGAAACTTGGTGGTCAAGAAGGTAACATGAACAGACAATTCCCTCTTTAGTATGTAATAACTGCAACCCTTTGGGGATTTTTTTTTTTGTTTATATTCTTTTATATTTATTCTTTATGCTCATTGCCGTCTCATTAATGCCGACGGCGGTGCTTCTTTATCAGTAACTCTCATCCAGTGACTCTTTGATTTGATTGTTTGATTATATTTTAGCTATTGGATCTTCTCTTTTCTTGTGTTCATACAGATCACAAGGAAGATTATCCGCAAGTACGTATCAGCGGATGGAGTAGAGCGAGAGGAAGTAATGGTAGAAGGAGGTCAGCAAGAAGCGATCGCTGTGGATGACACTGATCATTTCTCCAAAGTGGTGAAAAGGACAGTGGTAAAAAGTGCAGGAGATGAGACAGAGGTGGGTGTGTTTTCTGCATTTGTTTACTGTCATTTGAAAAACGCTAAATACCCCATACTGACACTGCATTGGCCAAGAAAAGGGCTGCTGCTGGATCTAAGAAATCTCAAATTGCAGGTGACTTTTTCGGAACAGTTACCTGCTGGTGGGGCCACAGCCTCAGAGTTTGAAGTAGAGCCTGTTCAAGGTCGGAAAGTCAGCAAAGTGGTGAAAACCATGGTGATGCAGGGGGAGCGGATGGAGAAGCAGATTGGTGACCCATCGCTGTCAGAAGATCTTCCCTCAGCAAAAGACGATTTTGAAAAGGCTTGTATCAGAATTCTGTCCTACTGAATTTTTATGTAGAAGCAAATGTGAGTCTCCTTTTCATAAGAATTATTTTACCATCAGCCCCCCCCCCCTCCACACAAAAAGCAGGTATATTTTAATGAAAATATTAGCATTTTTATTACCACTTTTTTTATATGTATAAAAAAATATTGTGTTTTTATATGTATAAATTGTCCCCACTTTTTATCAGTTTCTTTTGTCTGAATTGCTTTCCTTCATATTTGTTATGTAATGTCCAGGCTTTGAGTTATGCAGGGGGCTTTGAGAAAGTTCTCTTGCCTCATTTAGTGGAGAAAGAGGTCATAAAGGAGGATGGATCTGTGGTCAGAAGGTCAGGATGGTGACTTGATGTGTGATTTAGGAGCATATAACCAATGAGTGAATTTACGATTGTAGAGTGTGGCATGAAAAAGTTAGTCCATATACAGCCTTAACAATTTGAGCTTTACTACCTTGTGAAGTACTCTTTTAAAAGCCCTACTCAGGATCAGCCCAAAAGCAGCCTTGAATTAGCTCTTAGGAGCTCTTACTATTATTCAAAGCTTGCAGTATTAAAAACTGCACAGTAGGTGGCAGAAATTCCTGATTAGGGCTGTAGAACTTAAAAAACAGGCTTGTGTTTATGTGTTTTTGCAGTGGACTTCCTAATATGCCTGTAAATGTGTGTCTTTTCATTTAAAAGCAGGTCTTTCCTCTGTACCTGTTCAAAACACACTGCATTAATGGATGATGCTGAGGTGGGCAGGTGCTATGAACCTTACCAACACATGCTTAACTCTCCCATGTTGCTGGTGCGTGTTGCAGGACCCGCATGCATAAGACGTGCACTCAGAAGAAGACGGTGGTGAGGGACGGCCAGGGCAAACACACGCACTTGGAGCGACTGGAGGACACGGTGGAGGCCCTGCGCCCCGACGAACTCCAGCAGCACCTGCACCAACTGCTCCAGCGCTACTGCACCCCGGAAGTGACCGACGAGCCAGAAACGGGAGAGACGGCGGAAGGGGGGACGGAAGAGGACGAGCAGGACGAGAACAACCCATTTCCCACTGCCTAGTCAAACTGTGCTTTTTCACGTATACACGCTGTGCAGCAAGCATCCCAAAAACCATGGCAGAATATCAGATTATGAGCCACTCCTTCTTTCATCACTCTATTCTTTCACCATGACAGCTACCTTCCCTGTTTCAGGGCCCCATCTTTGGTTTCATTTTTTTTTTTTGCTCTATTACAAAAAAAAACAAAAAAACACTTTGTAATGGATTGTAATTTCTTTCTCTTTTTTAGATGCCGTTGTTCCCAAGTTCTGCTCTTATTTTCTATTTGTGACCAAAGACCAAAGTTTTATTTTATTTTCTGGGTGACAAACATATATTTGTTGTTTTATCATTTTGACTACTGTAGTAGAAAATACAAACATAATCCTAAATATGTAACAAAAGGGTCATCTTGGACATTAGCCTCTTTCACAGACCTCTCTCTGCAAGATAGCTGATAACAATGCGACATATGTAAATATTGCATAAAATGTATTCAGTTGGAATGGAAGGGGAAGAATCTGCAGCATGTTCTGCTCTGTCTAGATACCTGCTGTATACTCGCACCAACGCACTACTTCAATTAAACATATTCCCAATTATTTACTCAAATTCTGTCCAGATGCTTTCAATGGATAATTGATTCTTTAATATCTGTAACTAAGGGTATGTTTGCCAGATACCACAAACGCAGGTTTAAGTTGGGACAGTATTGTGTGGAAATAGAATGAGTGTTGGTGTGTAGTTCTCCATAATACCAGAGTGAGCTTGATTAAGTTGTATTCAGTATAAATGTGAAATCACCACCGGTCCGTTGCCATGGTTTATTGAACAGTAGATTGTGACATGCCTGCCTTTGATGTGCATTTAGAAAGTCATATTGAATGAAAGCTTGGCGAAAACTATTCCCCACACACGCGCTTGTTTTTTTCTGTTGGTCCTTTCTTGTGAGGCCACGACAGCTTTGCACGGTGGACTTGTTCTGCCCTAAACTATGTACAGTGTGTGTGCGTGTGTGTGTGTGTGTGTGTGTCCTCACTATGTTAACCTCCAATCACAGCAATGCTACCCCCTTGTCTGTGTATGTGAAAGTAGAGATCATGAAAGTTATGTTGTTCATTTAGTCCATACATTTCTTTGTGTGCTGTCTGATTATAAAGCATTCATTTATTTAAAGGATGGATGTATTTACTGAGTTTCCATCTGTGGCTCCCCAAAAGGACTCTTCCTGTTCTTGTGAGCTTAAAGTCATATTAGTAGCACACTTACAAAATTAATAATAAGGGTTTCAGAGCACTGTGCACAGAGCTCAGCAGTCTGTATGAGGAAGGCAAAGAATATGTGGATTTGCATTTTATTTAATGGGATTTTTTCTGATATTGCAAATGGTATAAAATAAAAGAAAGTGGTAATCTCAACATTCATGCCATTTTCCTAAGTATTATTTCCCCCCCCCCCCACTCTAGTCCGTTATGTATTGAATAATATGAAATAAAACTAAGGTCAAGACTAAACAGAAACGGCCATTCAAGACAAGTGAACAGCAAAAAAGGGAATTTTTGCATATATCTGAAATATATTACTGCATTGACATTCTGGGACTAGAATATAAATAAAAACAATTATGTGACACTTTTATGGATTCATATTTTTGTTTACCTCACATAGCATCATGGTTATTTACTTTTTTTTAACAATATCATATTGTACAATCTATTTGATTCAAATTTTTTACATGACTGTAGTTGCAGTATGAGTTGTCTGATACACAATGAACCGTCAATTAAAAGAAAACGAACCATCAATTAAAATCCACTGCTTTCCAGCTAATGTGAGCTTTCAAAATGTACGTACATTTTTTTTTACTGTGCCTAGAATAACAGCAATTTTAGCAAATGCAGCAGTAACATTGCAAAATATTGTTCAGATTAACAATATATTTGCAGTGTTTAATAGAACATTCTTCCCACGCAAAGAAGCTTCACATGAACCTTCAGTTTGTTCACACGAACATCTTCAAGAAGTTGTTCACTGGCAAATACTAATAGAAGTGATAAGGGAAGAAATACCTCTTTCTAAGAGATCAGTAAATTAAACTTCTGTTACAAACTTAATTTATTCCCATTTTTTGTTAATTTATTCTTGCCCATAAAGAATGTGTGTATGTGTGGATGTTAAAGCTCTCAGTGGTTTTTCTTAATGCAAGTAGCAAGTTATCTTTTTACAACAAGCAGCATGAGAACTGTAACGCTGTTCTGGAAATGTACTACCATCTTAAAAAGAAAACTAATGAAATCAAGAGACTACAGGCACTCATCGGTTTCTGATTCATGGCAAATGCGATCCAGGACTGTTTGGTATTGTTCAATTCATTGCATTCTTGTAATCAAAAAAGAAATTCAAATGGAAAAAAAAGGTGGTTTCCTGAATACACATCTTGTTTCTATGTTGGTGATTATATACGTACAGCCATCTATAAGGGCATGTATTAATGACTAAATGAGTATCACAAAGCAGCTGCTACAGTGTGTAAATGACGGATAATAAACTGGACTTGTTCATGTGTTGATGCCTGTTTCTTCTGCGCCTGAAATGCATCTTAAAATCTTAGAATTGTAAAAAAATTAATATTAAGTGGGTGGAGAAACCAGGGTTTGCACAAAATTCACATTTTATTGATACTTTTGACATACTCTATCTGTATTTATGTTTGTGCTTAGTGTACAAATGAGTGTCACTGGGGTTTTTCCTCAGGTTGAAGATACAGGAATGAAATGTTTTAAACTTCTCCATCTTCTCTTTTAAAAAAAACAAGAACAAAAAAAAGCAGAAAAACCAAACAATATCAAAACAAAAACCCATTAACATCCCACAAAATGTGATTTCCTATTTATCAACATGAATCAACACTGGAAATTATACCCTCGTCTCCTAACCCTGTCAAAAACAACACAAACAAACAAACTCAAGCATGTTCATGTTTGTGGTTTCAAGTTTGTTAGTCTGCAAAGAGTAGTTCTGTTATAAACTTTCCTAAATACTCTTTTTATAGTAACAGCAAGTGACTTTTTCTTGCAAACATTTTTTAACCCAGTTCAGTTTCATAATGAAATAACCACCACCACCCCCACCCACACACGTTTCATTTTAATGAAAATGACCTGGATATAAAGCATAAAACTTTATTTGACTTTAGATCAAGGAGCCATTGAAATGAGATGCACAGGATACTGAGAAACACTCAATTATCAGAATGATAAGTTGGACATTTCATGCAGTACATGACAACAGACTAAACGTGTTACACATCTATGAAGGACTGAAAATTGGAGGAATTTTAGAGAATACCCCATCAACTGATTAGCACACAGTATAAAAAAATGGAAACAAAACCATAAAACTCACAATAAGTCAGCAAAATAAAATAATCTGATCGACCAGTTGTGTGTGTTTATTGGTGTAGTTGTTTGTTACATTCTTCATTTACGAACGTTTCAGCCTTTCTACTGTGTTTACGTGATATCAGCCAACACACAAAGAACAGAAAACTATATGCTAATAAGCTCCCTTTGTGATACTGCACACCACTGATACTAATCCCAACTAAGACCTATCAAACAGAACAGAACGAAGCTTAAACTAAGATCACAGTAAAGTGTCAATACTCTAAAAAGATAATGCAAGAACAGCATTTCACACAACTTCACAAAAGGCATATATACGTCACCAAAAAACAGAAGCAAGCTCATTTGTCAAATTCATCATTTTTTCTGCCATATTGCACTTCAACTAGAAATATAGAAAAGCATCAACATGAACCAATCTGAAGTGACTGAGTTATGCCGCTACTTATATCTGAGGTGACACCGACATATCGCATCTACATTAGTATTCGCTCTAATGATGTGGTATCAGATGTGCCCACTTTTGTCTGTGTACTGCTTATAACTTGGTATACAGAGACAATTTCATTTCCTGATGTACCCTCACACCCAAATATATAACAGGAATATTGACGATTTTTCACCATAGAAAATTTAAACATTTAAAAAAAAAAGAAAAGAAAAAAAAAAGATAAAAGTCTACCTAATAAGAACATGCTTTCCACATAAATGTCTTATGAGGAGAGCGTGCAATTAGGACACATGCACGCACATTCATCCTCATACAAAAACGATTCCCCTCCCCCGCATCGGCTGAGTCCAGCAGTGACGATATGTAAACAAGACTGACAGGGCGGAGAAACTGGGACAGGCGGGACTTCGGCGTTACAGACACTTGGTGGGCGGGACCAGAGCTCATCTAACATGGAGTGTCTTCATTTGAGCAGCCCTGCTCTGGGCGCCTCGTTAACTGCAAAAAAATCAGGAACATGCGTTATATCCACAAGTGCATGCAGAAATGACGGATTAAGTAACACTCCCGAGCCTAGCAACCATTTTGTCTTTGGATGTCTCGGAGTTTAGATTAGACTTATGGATACTGTAGCATTCATTCATGAGCTCTTGCATGAGGATTTTAGATAAAAATAGTGGTTGCTGGAATCACAGTAAGCCAGACTCGTACGGGTGTGACGGTGGGCACGGCTCACTTGTTGGGAACGGTGGGCGATCCCGAGCGGTGGAAGTGGACGTTCTGCCACTTGCTGTCTCGGCGGTGCCAGACGCGGGTCTCCTCCGACTGCATGGTGCGGGGCATGTTGCCGACATCCATGTACTGGGTGAGGCGGATGTAGGCGATGCAGGCGGCGTCCTCGCCGAGCAGGTGCACGTGGGGGTTCAGGAGGATGGTGTGCACGGCGCGCCTGTGGCTTTTGGAGAGAGCTGGGGAGAGGGGGGGGGGACAACGGTAATTGGTCACAAGGCTCGTTGTTACGAGGCGAGTGTGAAAAGGAGAAAAAGTAATGTCTGCAAATTCTGCGGGGCAAAATCCATGATGTGAACACATTACACACTTTGTCAACTTCAAACAAAACACAAACACGACAACCACAAACCAAACAAAAACACACACACACACACACCATTTTTTCGTGCGTGTGCGCGTGTGTGTGTGTTGTTTAAACACGGGCATTTTCTAGCAGCCTAGAGATGCCTTACAGTTCTCAAAGTAGAACCTGTGGAAATCCGTTCCCTCCACCAGATTCCCCAGAGCCTCAGGTTCAAAGGAGGTCATCCCAGGGTCACAGATCTTTCTGTGGGCCATAATTAGAGACCAGGGGCCATTTTACTACATGTAAACTACATGCAACTACATGTGTATGTGTGTTTGTGTGGCAGTGGCTTGACAGAGGGCATCACTCACGTATAAGCTTCAAAATCTCCATTGTTGATGGCCTCGATCAGCTGTTCAGTCACTTTGATGATCTCCTGTTTCCGTGCTAAAGCAAAGCGTGAACAACATTAAAACGACTTCGCTTGGCAGACACTCTTAATGCAGTGCAAATGACCTATTCAGCAGGATGACAGTGTGTGTGCTGGGAACCGAGCCCAGGACCTCGGTACTTCACACACCCTACCAGGCGAGTTCCAAAACAAATTCAGAGGGCAAGGGACCAGTTAATATGAAAGATATGAACTGCATGAGGTAATCCATTACAAATTCAAGTTTGAATAACTTTCTACATATAAATATTTATATTTCTACGATATAAATATTTAGCAGAAATATTTTAAGGAGCATAAACATGGAAGAGTGGAGAAAAGAAGAATTATAAATATGTGTAGAGTCCCTAAAAGATGCAGGAGGTTCACACTTAGGTGTGTGTGTGTCTCTGATCATTCTTATTGTGCCTTATTGCGAGCTCCAGCAGAGAAGAGTCAGGAAAACAACTGGAGGAAGAGGCACATGATGACCCCAAACTGCAGAGCCAAAAACAACAAAACCACGGAACTAGAGGAAGAAGAACACTGAATATCACAAAATTATGTGAATTTAAAGCTACAGTATAGCAGCCTGAAAGGAAGACGAAGTTTAAATTGAGGCGGGTACCGGAAGCTTCTGCAAGGTCCTGTATGCACATGCATCTAAAACAAATAATTCAAGCTTTTAAAGAAACAAAAACTGCATCAAAATCAAAACGAAACAAAAACCTTCAATTAGAGAAATCCTTTATACCCGGCAATACTGCTAATGCAGAATGATGACAGACTTCCATTAACTAAGAAATGAGTCGTGCTGATCAACATTTATTTATTTAGCCTGATAGCTACTGTTACATGAGAACAAGTATTTGATAAAGACTACATAGTACTCCTATAAGTGGACAATGATGCCTGTCAAATGCTGTAAATGTAAGATACCGGTGGCCCCTGGTAATATCACTTTAGTTAAATCTACTTCATGTAATGTAAACTCAGGCAAAGATTACTGCATTGTCCAAAACTCAAGAACAAACTAGCTTAGTAAGAAATTATTGCTGGTACTCCAAAACCAGTGCTGCTAAGACCAGTATTCTAATAATTAGAAAATCAATGTAATAAAAATGCTATTACATAAAACAAGCATTAAAAATATTTTAATATTTGTATTTTAAAACATGAATAAAACTCGCACGGAAAAGCATGTATTAAAAAATAAATCAATAAACAAATAAATAATCAACCCCATGGTAGAAAATGACACACAGAATCCCTCCCCTTGACTGGACACTGAAGTGCCCCAGTGCTTGTCAAAGCCAACACAGACTGTTGAGCTCACTGGTGTGAGACGGCTGAAACGGTTCCAAATGCTGCAGTTTCACCATCTACCACCAGAGAGCGCTGCTATTACAGACAACACTGCTCTTACAGACACGCATATTACAAGGCGCACACACGCATGTGACACCCCCACAAATAAATCAATCAATCAGTTTGGACTCCTGCTGATTCACTTTAAGGCATAAATTCTGCAAGTAATAATCAGAATGATTCATGGTAGACAAAACTGCACACATCAGAAAGTAACTTCTAGTGGCCGCTGTTCAGAACCTACGCTGTCGCCGCTCCATACTCCCGCCCCCCCCCCCTCCACCCGCTGCTTTCACCATTCTGCGGCATGGTTCTGAAGGAGCTGGAGCCATTTGCAGGAAGCCTGTGGGTTGGGGCCCAGGCCACGTCAGACTGCTGGAAGGTCGTGAGACCAACGGCGGAAAGGCTGCGCGAAAGCCAGGCAAGAGCGTGACTGGGAGCGGCCCAAAAACGTTGGGCCAGTCCAACTCTGCACCAGGCGACGTGCTAAGGAAGTGCCTGAATGAGGAGTAACGAGAGCAGGAGCGGCCCTCATTGGCGGAACCCGAGGTGTGCCGAAAGGTGTGTGGATGTTCAACTGGGTGGATGTTCAAACGTTCGCACGTGGAAGGGAAAGGAAAGCGTAGAGAACAAAGCGAAAAGTGTATGAATGGGGGAAGACTTTTAGTTCCAGAGCTGGCACCGAAACTGCCACTAAAAACTGTAACATCCATTGAAATCCATTCATGTGGTTTCATTCAGACACACTTCCATCTTTAGGTTGATGTTGGAAACTTTACAGCTTCCTTTAAATAATTCATCTGAGGGCCTTGTACATTTAGATAGATAGATAATTGTCGTCGTGGTGTTGTTTTACAATTTTGTATTTAAAAATGGGCAACAACGGGAAACAACTTTCATGTGTGTGACCAATATTAAAGCAGACTTTGACGTCGTTCCAGAGTCTAACGCGTGTGACGGTGGTCCCATTCGCAAAACCTTGACGGCCGATTGAGGACCGAGAGAGAAAGAAAGTGACTTGATGTCTTTCGCCATTTTTAATTCTTACAGTGAAGGCAAACGATCGCGGTCTGTTAAGTCACCGCATACGCAATTCGCTAATGAGCAGAAAGATATTAAGTATCTTTGAAGCTCCCATACTCTCTACTGAATGAGTGCGCACACGCACCCACACGCACCCACTTATTTTAAACGGCTCATTATAATTTCAGTACCGGCAAAGTAAAAAGTGGAAAGGGGGGGGGGTATTTTATAACGTAAGTACAGAACACAATCAACTACATAGCCAGAAGGCTTCCGTTAGCTGTATGTCTTCGTTATAGACTAGCTAGAAGGGGTTGGGGGGTGGGGATTCAGCTGGAACTTGTAAATTATTGTATTACCACACAGTTCTGCTGCCCAAATCAATGCCATTACGAGGGCCATGAATTAGGTAGGAAGTCAAAAGACGAAAATAAAGAAAGATAGAACACTTTGTTGAAGTAAACGGATGTGAACTGACTCATGGATTCCGAACACTAACCTCTGGAGGCAAAACAACTACCTTCCAACTCAAACTGAATGAACAGTTTTAAGAGGCTGTGAAGGAATTCTTAACTAGTATCACTCTCACTTCAGGTAGCCTGTCCAAATGTACACGCAGATATTCGTGCACGATTATTACACAACAGGCTGATATATAACCACCAATTCAGAAGCGGAACATGGAATTACCTCTAGTTCCTTTAACTCAAATGTTGTGATATAAATTTCAGCATTGACATGAGACGCTGACTCAGCGAAGATCTGAGCAAATCTGCCTGGAAGGTGGTGGTGGTGGAGGCAGGCAGGGCAGCTGCGAGGGCTCAACAAAACCAACTGACTGGTGCCCCGTGGCTAACAAAAGAATCACAGCTATATTCAAAAGGAAACCGAAAATCGCCAGTTGTCGAATGGAGCCACAAGCCGGAAAAAGGGGCAGCAGAAAATCAGAGTGCAGAATTTTTATGCTGCAGGCCACGTCCATCCGTGCGGGAGTTCGTATCTTCCCATGCCCACGCAGTCACCTGCGGATCAGTGGGGACGGCACTCAGCGTCGACAGGGAACGGGGCCAAAGGTGCCTGAAGGCGCTGCCCTCCTACATTTCCCACGTGCTCTCCCGCGGGTGTTGCCTGGCAGCAGTTGAAGCCAGGCATGCGACAGTGCCACTCCCTGGTGGCAGTGCCAGTCCCTGAACCTCGCCTACGTTTACGCTGCACTCGGCTTTGTAAAACTCGGACAGGTGCTCTGGCCACCTCTTCACAGCGAGCTCTGACCGGGAAACTCTTTATAAACGTGAGGAGCACTCACTCGTTACTCATTTTGATGTTGAACAATGTCATTTGAGGAGAAATCTTCATGTTCTTCATCTTCATAACTTGAGTCCATATCAAGTTCAAGTATGGCGTAAAAAGTACAATTCTTATGTTTATTGCAAAAGTTGATCAAACTGATCTAATTGCAGTGTCCCCCTCACATACTGTATTTTCAACTCTTGCAACAAACAAAAAATAAGGATTGTACATAATTGCGATGCTGTTAATCTACTGTACCTTTCACATCCTCGTCCTCTATGGTGGTGTTGGCACTCTCTGAAGACTCCTGAAAAGAGGGCAAGAACACAAGTCAACAAATTATCACTGAAATCCTTAATGGGCTTCCTTTCCACATTAAAATATGTTAATAAACTGGGCCTGAGTAAGGTAATCAGTAAGGAAAGAGAAACACAAGAAGAATCATTTAAGGCGATACATAAAGGAGTACATTCTTCAAATATAATGACCGTCCCTGTAATGCTTTTTATACGACTTTGTGCTTTAGTTACAAGAAAGCAGGCTTCAGATGAATATTCATTCATTTAAATCCCCCCCCAACTCGTCAACGAGCTACTACACTTTCTAGAGAGTTGTAACATTACTTGTGAAGCAAGCCACATCAATTACAACCCATGCAGAAATAACAAATACACAAAAGCCTGCAAACATGCAGAGCAGCACATGGATCTCGCCTTAACCACACAAGACTTCAGGAAGCACACCCTCATTTATAATATGACTAACGGACCCTTTTGCGGTTTAGGACGGAGGATCCTGCGAGCAATCAAGCAGCACAACGATAACCAAAACCTCAGACTTCCAAATCTGTTTAGTTACAATCGGTGCTGGAGCAATCCAGGTGTGGACACTTAATACCTTGTTTCCGTCAGCGGGATTGTGGATAACAGTGGTTTGAGGCTCCTGATCGAGAGGGACGGAGAGAACAGGAAAGGAGTGAAGACGAGAAGAATGTCAGAGGTGCTATATCCTCGTCCAGCAGAAAGCTGGAGTGGAAAGGCCACCAAGCATTTGCTTCGTTTGAAACCAAACTTTGGGGACTGGGAGGCAAAGTCTCCCACTTATATATTAGAAACTTACATATTACAAAAACTTATATATTAGAAGAAGAAAAAATCCCAACCAACCAATTAAAAAACAAAACAATATAATTCATAGGTGTTGGTTACACATTAATCTACAACTAGAGAAAACAAGTGCGGCATCTAAGTAAACCTGAGATTCACTTCCTTTCTAAACATGCTTGGTGGTCTTTAGACAAGAGAAGAATAGAGTTGCTTGGAGGTGAAAGGAAAGAGAAGGAAAACAGGCAGGTTTATGGCTCTAAAGTATTTAAACTGCATCAATGGCAGAGTGCTCTCCACTGAAAAACACCAGATAAGTAATACTAAAGGACAGATACTAAAGTACTGAAGTACACCCAAGACTCATTCACATCTTAAACTGGCATCTAAAAATGAGCATATCGGAATTTTAGTTTTGAGGTTAGAAATTAAATGCAAAAGGAAATACTGAAAATGAGTTTTATCTTCAGTGGTATAGAATAACCGGACAGAAAGGCATGCACATGGTGAAACAGTACCACACAATTACACATTAAGGAACTAACATAAGGAAGAACATTTCTGCACACCTTTTGAACAGCCCATGCGACATGCTACAACCAGTTAATAACTGATAATTGTGTGCTGTATGGGGCAGATGTGCACTGTGAGAGGGGACATCTGCAATGGAGCCCAATGAGGGGGGGGGCGCACAACGTATGGAGACGAGTCTTTGCACGTCTTTGTGCACGTCGATGAATACAAATGGATGATAAAAGTGGAAGAATGGAACCACTGAGCACTATAACTAAAAACAGCTTTGCCAAAGTTCTGCTAAACCTTGGATCGCGGTCAACCCAAACTTAACATATCGGTGTTGCTTTAAAGTATGATAATTCATCAGAAATAAAATTAAGAGCAATTACTGATGCAGCAAAATAGCTTGCACAGAACAGAAAAGTCTTATTATAGTGCGGAGGTGATGAATAAATATGATTTTAAACATGCGCTCATTACAAAACGAATGGTTTTTCTGACTGCAGTGCCACAGATTATTACCCAAGACAGGGATGCTAAACTCAAAAATGATTCTTGATGGAGAGAGATATTTCAGTGATGACAGATGATGGACAGACTGAGAGTACCAGAGCAGGAGAAGGTACTGGTTCTTTGGGGCTGGTGATTACGTTGGCTTTGTTGTTGATCTATAAGGGGGAGGGGACAGAAACAAGACAGGCATAGCTGCCCAATGAGGGAAGAGGAAGCGTTACCCATTCCAAAAATTCTAAATGTCTGGGGCTTTTGTACAGCTAAGCATGGAGGTTTGGAAAACTGAACTAGGTTAACATCCCAGTATTTATAGGAAGCAAATAAAATACATGTATTCATACATTCAGACATAACTGTTCCCAAATTGGTGCCCAATAGTACAAATTTGCCAGGACACAGTGAGCTCAAGGAGGTCAGTCCAAGGTTCAGTTTGGCAATAGTGTGTGTTTGGTGTCACATGCACCCTTTCTATTTAACTACTTCTGAAGGGAAAACAAAGTCACCCTTTTCCAGTCAAAAGGTGACTGTAAAATAAAAAAAAAATGCATAAATAATACTCTGTATACAGTGAAACCCCTTTTCCTGCCCTTCTTTTCCCCCTTATAGTCTGAATGAGGTTGATTTGAGATATTCCAATAAAAATCAGAACAGCCCTGAGAAACTCATGAGCTCACTCTTTTGTAAAGGAATCATTAAATCACAAAGCGCATTTTGTTTGGCTTTCAGATTTAAATGATTTCAATTTTAAATGAGTGAAGGGTGTTGTGTCATTTGTTTTAGTTCGTTTAGTTTAGTTTACATGGCTGTCCATAGGAGGTCTGTAAATCGGAAAAAAGATCAGTTAAAAACCCCAATCAAAATCATTATAACAGGTTTAACGCTGCAGGATGTCTTCAAGCGTTTCGTTATTCAAGTCATTTTCTGTGACTAAATGCATTTTTAGAATCAGAAAGACTGATATTAAAACTAATAACCAAGAATCATCTGTTCAGATCTCAAGGTAACAGAAAGCACTGATCTCACACACACACACACACACACACCTGTGTAAAAGTCTTAGGCAACCATTAGGTTTATTGTTTTATTGATGTAACAATGGTATAATGACCACATAATTACTTCAGTCTCATTATTAGAGGACAACCAGAAAAATAGAGGACATTTCTATGCAGTGTTAAAGCTGTGGGTTTGTGTGTGTGAGGGGAAAAAAAAGGCAATCTTAAAAAGACTTAGAAATAATATATAATATAATAGTATATAATATAATAAATAATATATACGCATGGTCATTATACCATTGCTAAAACAACAAATCTAATGGTGGCCCAAGACATTTGCACAGTACTGCACATACATGTTCAGATTCAGTTCAGTTTGAAAAGATAGTAAGTAACAAAGTGGTGAATTGCTTTGGTCAAAGGCCCTCAATCTTTGCAATTAGGACAACTGCACTTTTAATTTGACACAGTCTCAATTCCAGCATGACAACTATCCCTGGAACAAAAGCTGGAGTGAAAGAAAAATGAATTTCCTGGAGGGTTGGCTTGACCTCTCATAGAAGAGTATAAAAAAAAAATGACAAAAAAAAGACCAAAAAATGCTTTATATTTTATATATATAACATTTGTATTTAATGTGTTGACCCCATAATTGAGTCCATATAAAACAATTAAGTATCGTGCCTCTTCTTTTGATGACATCCAATAAACCCAAACTGACAGCAGACCTAAGGAATGATGAGAAGTCTAAAGTTCTCATTATAATGGTAGACGGAAGAGGGAGCGAGAAAGGCAAAAAAAAGCGCAGAGAGAGAAACAAACTAAAGGCAGAATTGGGGTGAAAAATGAAAATCGCAGCACAGACATGAACACAAGACAGGTGCAGAACTATAAAAATCACTGATACCATCAAGCTTAAGTTCTTAAATTAATGTCTTTTTATACTTGGAGAACATCCAAACTGAACCTACCTTAACACCATCTGGCTTCTTGTATGGATTTTTGTCTTGGTGAGGGAGAAGAATGAGACAGAATAAGGATGGGGAAGAAGTCAGAGATTCACCATTTTAGATCTTAGTGACCTTCGTGTGTACATACACACACACACACACACACACACACACACACACACACACACACACACACTTTCAGTGGCATAAACGTATATAAAAGAATAAATACAAAACAGATAAATAAGTAATAATAGGATACCAAGAACTAATGAATCATTATGAAGAAGATTAGGAACATCGGACTTTCTAATCAAGACGTTAGAAATACAGCTAAAATACATGCCCACATAACTGAATACATTAATAGCAGTTTCTGAAGGTAACGACGTTTCCTTTTCAGAAATCTACATGGAGCATAAAACATGAAATTAAAATGTTAAATGAACAAAATGACTGGGCCAATTCACTATGAACAGAAGGTCAGCATTAGGGCTTTTAGGAGGAAAAAGTCTGAGGGACAAAGCATGGAGGGAAAAAAAATGATCATTCTAAAGGAGAAAAAGATGGTTTAGGATCTTACTTTGGAAGGTCTTTGTTGCAAGCATTGTGGTCAGGATGGCACCCTGCAAGATCGGGTACAGGCGAGTGAGAGTGAGATCAAAGTTTAAACTGTTTTAATGCCTAACCAACCATTAGTCTTAGGGATAACAAATAGGTTCCAGAAGGTGAGAGTCCAACTGCTCATATGATGAATCTGGACATTTCTGAAGATTCACAGGGATGACTATCGCTCTGAAGTCAGAACAAATCTCCTGGAGGGCAGTATATATGAAACTTCAAATTTGATGCTCCTCTCCACCTCCAGATGAAATCAAAGTAACATCCAGTCCTACTGACAACATGAGCAGACCAGTGTGTGTGTGTGTGTGTGTGTGCGCGCACACATCTGTCAGTCAGTCACCTTAAGTTTTCTTCTGGCATTGAATTTCTTCAGGCATTCCACAGTCTCCTGTCTGTGCATCATGGAGGCCACTGTGGAGCGTTGCTATAGAAACAGAAAAATTAGTTAAAAACATGTCTAAATATACAGCGGCAGATATGGTTATAAATAGTGCATGTAGGCAAAGCTATAACAGGATAATGTGGAGGTGTGTGCAATGGAGGAACTAAAAATGCATCAGACGTCACAACAAGCTTTAATGGGTATTAAAATCCAGAGTCTGTACAATAAGGGGCATAACCCAACATTAACAAGGTTTGTGGAAGACGATGTAAGAGGCTGTAATAAGCAGGGTTTAGAGAATCATGTTTAGAGAAGATTGGAACTGAAGCCCCTGAACTGAACTGAAACGAAACTGCATCCCTCACATGAGATGATAGGCCTTCCTGTAACTGATGCTCTGATGGAGAAGTTTCAGTGTTAGCTGTGATTTTTCATTTTCATTCCAACCATTAGAATTATGAGAGAGAGAGAGAGTATGCATACGCAGATCCAAGGATGTTTGAGGGCCTCTGCAGCTGTGACGCGTTTGGCAGGGTTGATGGTCAGCATCTTATTGATTAGATCTTTGGCCTCTGGTGTCACTGTGTCCCACTCAGGAGAAGGAAACTGTGAACACACACACACACACACACACACACACACACACACACACACACACACACACACACACACACACACACACGATGACCCCCCCACAGCCCTGAAATTCCCTTAATATTTATTTACTGCTAATTTACTACTTCTATTCCATTTGATATGATTTATCTTGGGTTACTTTACTGTCATGCAACATAGGAAAGTTTTGGCAACAGTTAAAGTGTAGAACGATTCAAGAAAAACTTTCACCCAGAAGATGAAAAGGGAAAGCTGGCAGCTGTGTGTGTGTGTGTGTGTGTGTGTGTAGAACTCACATCATAGGCACCAGCCTTGATCTGTTGATACAGCCTGTGCTGGTCCTCATCCCAGAAAGGTGGGTAACCCACCAGCAGGATATAGAGAATCACTCCTTTAGGCGACAAACATATAAATCATTAAATGATTAAAATCAACTTAAGAGAAAAATAGCGCCGTCGTTTTTATCAGCTGTATCTATTTTTATGGACCAAACATCAAACGCCAAGACCGTTGTTTGAGGGTTGGTTGTTATGGTGGTAAACAAATTGTACGTGGCAATACATGAGCTACACACACTAACTGACCATCTACAATAAAAAAAATGGTGTATGTGTAGTTTATACTGCATGTATACATACATGCATAAAATGCATAAACTAAATACATGCAGGTAATTGCTTACATACACCATCTGTGAGCAACAACAAAGGCATTAGGTTTCAAAATCTTGTCAAGATTTTGACCAATTTTCAAAAACTTGTCAAGAGAAAAAAAAAGATGAAGTTTATTTTTCAATAATGTTCTTTTTTTTTTCCATACAAATCTTCCACCCTTCTCTCAAATCATGTACACGTCATGCCTGACATTTCAACTAGGGACCAGAGTTCTGGGTCAGCTTCCACAAACCACACCTGGAGCACAGCACCTTTTTTTTTTTTTTGAAAAAGGTCACTATTCAAACACAGTCATGATATCAAAATACCCTCGACGGAATGGGAAGGTGAATAAATCAGAGAATTGAAATGGAAGCCCATTTTCAGATCACATGCTGCTGTGATGCTGCTGCTGGTGCTGCTGCGTTTGAGTGAATATTCACGTACTGCAGAAAATAAATAAAACACAGGTCAAAATTGTTACCAGTTCCACTGTTACCTAGTCGATGCTAGCTAAATAGCATGCATGCACACCCACACACATGAACTGGCAAGTTCAACTCTATAAATAACCAGATAGTTTCAAGCCAGCATATTCTTCATTCTAAATCCATATATTTATGAAACGTTATCAATGGACTGCTAATATTCACACAAAGTAACATTAGCAATACCATGACTTCCGTCACAGTTTTATTAACTAGTGTTTTACGCATAACCTATGCATACGACCTAGCTGGCTAGCTGTTAGATTCAGACATGGAAACAGTGGGTTTTATAACGAGATTACATTTAGCAATGGAGAAAACTGAACTCCATTAACTACTAATATGACTTTAGGTCTCATATATATATA
>JAOXYF010000017.1:1882556-1905733 GCA_028565775.1 Sternarchorhynchus goeldii
TTTTTCAATGATGGAACCCCCCCCCCCCCCCCCGGGAATATGGAGGTGCACTGGCAAGTTCTTATATAATAGGTCAGTTAACTGTGACAAAAAGGTAAAACTTTCCCATAATTTAAAGAGGTCTTGAAGTCTGTCTGCCAGTGTCTGTCTGTCCGTCAGTCAGTTTGCATGCGTGAAGACACTCACCGATGTTGGGGTGCTTAAGGAGGCGGCAAATGCGGGCCTCCCGCTCCAGCTTTTGGTGATCTGCAGAAACAGAAAAACGGGCTGTTAGAACAAAGAAACACCCCACGCTGAGCACACTTTGAGCGATGTACGTCAGCTTTATAAAGAGCATTACCATTAGCAATGCCACCCTAGGGACCTCATGCTCTGCACACACATTCCTCCAAACCTTGCATACACGGTACAAGTAATCAATACTTCATCAAGTTCTTGATGAGCTGCTTGAGGTGTTGTCGATGGCCGGGGGGTGGGGTGGGGTGGGGGGAGAGACCCTGCGTGTGAGCCTTGGAATGACTGCTAAAAATCGATCAGTTACGTAAAGGCAGGACCTCACAGTGCAAACATCACATAGGTCCATGTTAAATCCCATAAGCTTTGCATGCATTAGTACTGTAAATGAACCAAAGTGTAAGGCCTATTTCCAGTGCTTGTATGCAGGCTTGGGATCATTATTACTGAGTGGTCTGGTATCTGGGCCTCTGGTGATGCAGTCAGTTACTGTTTAATAACTATAATCATTAGACATGCTTTGAGCTGACCCACATGTGATAGTGGATGCACAGCATGGATAAAATGGCTTTGTTCCTCTACAGAAAGAGAAACTGTGCAAAGTAAACACAGCTAGGCATTTGAATATAACCTGAAGATCCGTTTAAAGCACATCTCTGCACATTTACTTGCCCAGAAAGACACACAGACAAGGCGTGGGAGCAGCAAGCTTTACTTTAAATATAGTTTAAAGAATTACAAGCCGTCAACGCGCACAGAACCACACAGATGAAAAGAGGTTCAATACCAAAACTGTGGTCAGTCCTGGTATTTATCCAGATTAGTGGCCAAACATGTGCAAGAGATATACAGTAGATGCAATATTCGTGTTGGAGGGGGGGTTTAAACACAAAAGAACCCACATTCTAAACAGGAGCATGCTGTTAAATAGTGTGATAACCATGTGATGATGCCAGCATCATGTTACTGCCACAATTTTGTAACCCAGCAAAGACCCATTACAGTTGGCTCGGTGTTCCCCATTCTTCTGTGCACTAACAATCTATTAACAAAGCAGTATTCCCCGTTTGCACCAGTTAGAAACATGCTTTCACATGCGAGTCCCTGGCAGTGATCCACTCCACCTTGGGCAAATCTGAGAACAGATAACATAACGCCTTCTCCACTCTTCACATTCCTAACGGCAATTACTCAGCATCATTAGAGCGTGCAACATATGACAACTCTGGCACTGAACAAGCAAGAGATAGACAGCAAAACGAGAAAGTGACACACAATCAGAAGATGGCAGGGGGGGGGGGGATCTTTCCACGCTACCGTTTTGATGTCACAGAGAATATCAGCTGCGTATTAACTGGCATTTCAATTCAAAAATCAAGTAGCCTACCTCCCTTTACTATTAAAAGTTTTGAAATGTCACTGCTCTCTGTAGTTGTGCCTGATGCCGTGAGCGTCACTCAAAATCAGATCTAGATCTTCCATGTATTAAAAGTGCCAGATTGACCCAGTTCACTAATGTCCCTAATGGCAGAGAGAGAATGCGAGAATTTGGGGTGGCTATTTTCATTGACGTTCAAACAGCCCTTAACAATGTGCAAGTGGGCAAGATGCACGTGGCCACGCCAAGCTTCAAGACACAAAAAAAACCCACCTCTGCTGTAAACAAACAATTATGTTGAATTTCCCTCTGGGATCAATAAAGTGACTGATCATTCGATTGATCACTTCATTGATCCCATTATCTATCTATCTATTTAAAAAAATTGCTACAAACAAAAACGCTCTTGGGATTAAAAAAAAAAAAAAAAAAAAAGTGTTTCTCTTTTGCCAGTCAATATTTTGCTCCATTTGCTCATTAGGAGAAAGTGAGGCATATAACCAATCCAAACTTCATCTACTGCTATAATTGAACCAAAGGCAGTCGTCAGTGCTACCAAACGATTCTCTCAACATGGAGGAGGAAGAGAGGATGAGGAAGTCTCTTACCCAAGGGCCTATGGCTCCAGGCATGTCTGCTCAAAAACACCAGATGCAGCTCATCAGTTAATTACAAGGTTTAGGGGGCGGTAGAAGAGGGAAAACCACCACCTGGTTCATTTTTGGTATGTTTCCATGGACGCAGTTTGAAGGATTAGTGCAAGTTAGAACCCTGCTATTTGGAAGTAGCAGACGGTATATTTTTTCTGCCCCCCCCCGACGCAAACACACCTGTATCAGCAAACTGTCACATGCTTTCTAAGAGCATCTTCAGGTGTGTCTGTCAAAGCAGGAGAAGCATTGAAATCTTCAGAGCACCTGAAAGCTCTGGACTGAGACTTGGACCACGGCTCTAGGCGTTTTTCTTTATCTTTAGCCTTGTGGTTTTAGCCAGCAGACAGAGGTGCACATTAAAAATGAGGGGAAAATGAAAAGGAATGCTTACTTAATTAGCTCTTAATTACTTAATTTTCTCAACAATTACACAGGCAGAACCTAGAACTAAATGTTTCCATGGTTTTGTGTCACTCATCATTCATTCTTTAAGCTCAATTGATCAGGAGTGTGTGTGTGTGTGTATATGTGTTGACAACAGCTGTAAAAATATTCATGCAGCTTGTTCATTTACAGTTCACCCTCAAAGATAAAACAAAACTATACACTACGGCACAGTAGAAAACTAGTGTATGTGTGAAATGTTATATGGTGTTTATATAGATTTAAGGGGGGGGGGCTTTTCTCCACTGTTCTCTTGGCAGCAAGCCTATCACAGAAACCATTCATACAGATTAGAAGATTTGTCTGCATTCATAGAACACAGGGGCATGAGTACAGTGCCATACACATTCCTAAGAAAGGACTGTGAGTCACCCCTCAGGTTGGTGAAATAACTGACACACACACACACACACTCTCTCTCTCTCTCTCTCAACTTCAGCCAGAGAGAGGCTGATTCACCGGTAAGCTTGGAGCTTCAAAATGTCACTCAAGACTGCCCACCCACCAGCACAATGCACAATGAAAAGAAAGACCATCATGTTTTCATCTTTGATATAAATGCTCTTGACATAATGCAAGATCATTCATGTATTCAAATGCAATGGTAATAAAAAGCATAAATGCAAAATGTAAGAGCCCTGGCTTCTAAGAAGTAATACAACAGGTGTACAAATTTGCATGGCAGGCAAATCAGTGAAAAAGAGGGAAGAGAAAGGAGGAAAGAGAAGGAAGAAAAGAGAAATTGTTTAAAAGTCAAGAGAACGAGGGCTGTGCTGGGGAGAAACATGAGAAACATGGGTCTATTTATAGTCAAATGATGTGCGTAGATCTGGGTTCTGCAGAACACTAATATGAAAACTAACTGACTAAGAACACTGTAGAGACTGTGGTGCAACAGAATACACACACACACACACACACACACACACACACACCGCTGTCTAATTCAGCCAGTATTGTCCTGGCAGCTGTAGGCAAAAGATGCTGCGGGCTTCTAAACCTTCCGGCTAGCCTAACAAATCGGGCACGTCAGGCCCAACGTGCAGGCGGCCTGACACACTGCCCGGGTGGGAGTGCACGCCGCCTGAGCTGGCGCGGAGGGTGCGAGATCTCGAGAGCAGGATGGCGACAAAGTGCCACGGTAGGAAAACGCAGCGCCTGCGAACGTGATACGAGCTGAAAATAACTCCATTCAGCAGGCAAGCGTGCGAGAGTACGAGTAGGAAGGAAGAGGAGAGAGCGCGAGAGGGTAATTATTAAAAGACCAGAAAATAGCATGGCGAGAGCTCAGGAAAGGCTGATGCAGACAACGCAGAGGAGATAACAGGGTTACCAAACCCTTACCCCTGATATACACACACAAACCCACAAATAAAATACAGACATAAGCACCGTTACACTGAAATATCGTTACGTTTTAACTGACCTTATTAGTTCTAATAACCAATTCCAGCTATGTACAGCTATATTTTTATCTTATGAAACTTCCATGACAGGCTCCATTTGCAACAAGTCACTTCAATGACGAAATAAAAACACCCATACCAAACGTACATGCACAGGTCCATCAGGAACTGAAGCACTTTATACTACAATACAAGAATATCTGTAGCAGATACATTCACCACTTTATCCAGATGACATTTTTTAGGTAGCTAAAAGACAGAAGCTGCCTGAAACATGTTGCACAGCTGTACAACAGAAAAAAAAAATATTCTTACATAACTCAAATGTCTGCATTGTTTCTGTGTTTATCATGCAATGTATGCAAATTATGCATATAAATCAAACTTTTCCTTTGTAGTTGATACACCAAATTGTTCATTGATATTAGTGTGTGGTCTAGAAATATCCAAACTAAAAGCCGAAATCCATACGGCCACATTTAAAAAAAAAAAAAAAAAGTTAACGAAAATCATTTCCCCTACATAAAAGCTGATAATACTGCACTGAAGAAGTGACAGCCATTTGTACGGTATCTTTAAATAATTCCGACATACAACATTACGAACTCTGCATTATGAAGCAATTCGAGACCTAGACAATATTAAATATAATTAAAACTATACAGGGTATGATGTAGCTTACATTTCAGTTTTGTATCGTCTTAGTGTGTGCAGGGGAACACCGGTGAAATTAAATTGGCAAAGTGCAAACTGATTAACAGGAAAAGTCCACCTGCAGTTCATACCAGTAAACCACAAGCAGCTGTTCCAGCTTGGCAGTGCTGCAAACAACAACAACAACAACAACAACAACAACAACGACCACCTTTATCACCTCCCTGTGAAACACGTCACTAATTCACCTCAACGGTTAGTAACCGAGGTGTCGAGAATCAAAGCGGCATCGTTAAACACATTAAACGCGTGCACACGTTTTTTAAACATCGATTGTCCAACTTTATTACGTTACTCGTCACAGCATTCTCTTGAAAAAAAAAGTACATTTTTATTGACGTGGTGTCTGGCGACATTCCTGTTTTTCACCTGTGCTTTTTTCAAAATATATTTGCTAGCCTCTACCCATGAGATTTTTCCTTTGTGCCTTTTGTATATCGCTCTGGGCAATAACGAGCGGCCTCGGTTGCCGTTCGCATATCTATCAGTTTGCTGATTAATCAATCGTCTTTTTACCGCTCCGCTTGGTTGCGCAAGGGCTCCAAGCCACTATTGTTCCGTCAGCAAAGCATTTGACTTCCGTTTACGTTTCTGTTGGTTGTTTTTTGTTTTTGTTTATTCTCCGTTTGTTTTCCTCCTCTAATTTTGGCTACCTCCCCCGCATCTCAATATGCAAATGTGCATCTGATAAAAACCAGTGCTATTCAAATAAGCGTGAGGCGCAGACAGCGGATTGGTTCTCGCCACAAACAGGCACGTTTATCTGAGAAGCAGTGTGACGAGCTGCGGTTTGTGCTCAGCTAAAGAGGTGATGGATTTGAGAGAGGAAGTAAAAAAAATGAAAGAAAACGCAGAAGTCGGGGGGGGGGGCGGCCGGGGGTTTGGGGACGGGAGAGAGAAAGTTTGAGAAAGAGAGAACCGAGACTTCAAGACAACGCATTCTTGACCTTAGACGCCAATCTGCTCTGATAAAAAGAAATAAAACATGCCGAGTGATTTTCTGATAAACAGCAATGATTCTTGACAGCTGAGTAATACATCACATTTAGTAATTATTCACATAGTTTTGCCTACAGTTTAGAGCTGGATAATAGAAAGAAACAAAAATTACATGGAGGCTTGTTCAGATGTAGATATATTTCCTATATCTCAGTTATCTCTGGGAAATTGGTTGGCACACATGAGAAATGCTGTAGTTTCAATGTAGTTTCTTTTTACTGATGGCCATGTTTAAAATCTGAAAGGGTTTGTAGAGGATATTATGGAGCTTCCCCCAAATCTCACTATTTATCTTCACACAGGGGGAAGGAGTTGAACATGCTTAATCAGAATCAAGAATTTGGTAAAACTTGGTCCTAATTTTTAGCGCACAAATTGCACATGCATAAGATGGTCACATATGTTGGAAAAGCATCATTTTCCAGTATGCAAATACCTGATTTGATCAATATATCCATCTGCCCTGAAGCTTCTGGCTAAAACACATTTTTAGATTAGTACATCAACACCCTTCCTCATATAGGCCTCTTCAGTTATTATGTAACAGTAATGCACGTTTCAAACATGTCTGCATGGAGTGGTGGATTAGACATGTTAAGGAAATGAAATTCAAGGCTCAGGTACAAGGACTGCATTAGTCAATCCCTGTCTCGCAGTACACTTCATATTAGAGTCACTGTACATGCTTAGTGAAACTAGATGCACAAGAGGTTGTGTGTGTGTGTGTGTGTCAGTGTCATGCGCGTCATGTATGTATGTGAGTGTTGGGTGATGAGAAGCTGCGATGATGTAATGTTCCTCTCCTTAGGGACATTCAGCTGTCTCCATAGCAACATGTCCTCTTGGATAATTTGGCTACTTTCTCCCATGGTCCCCTTTCAAACCTGGTCCTCTTGCTGCATACACACCTGTGCGTTGTGCGCGTAGCTGGGTTAGAGCTGCTGATGACCACATGTGGTGGTTTCACCCACTCCAGCACTGGAGGGTAAATTGCAGCCCGGTCAGGCACTGTATTTGATTGTAAAGGAATCTAACTCAAGGTCACGTTAATGTTTCAACTGCCCTATACCGACTGGCTCCGGAGATGTGATTGACTACTACTATACAAGTTTTACTATGGAATAAACAACAATAATACTAGAACTGGAAATCACCCAAGACAGATATGATGGAGAATTCCATCACTGTTGCAGAGGCAGTGAGTGCTGTTGTTCCTCCTGCTCCAGTTTAAATAAATAAATAAATGGATGGATAAAATGGTCAGTGGACAAACCTGCAACCACTGTTCATGAACTCTGAATGGGCCAGGGACCCTACAGGGCTTTGCTTCAGACGGGCCCTCCTCACGTGCATGTTTGTACAAGCCTCCGCAGAAGCACGTTTGGGATGTGGATGGGACAGGTTGTTGACACAGGCACCTGGATTCCCCACAGGCCTGTGCCTGTCCTCGACACAGACTGGTATGCAGACGGGAGGAGACGATGGGAATGAAGGAGTTGGAGTGTGTGGCTCAAGGAAGGACAGCCTCCTGCATGCTGCATGGTCTGCAAATTCAAATCAGTATAACGGTATAGAAAGAAGGGAGGAAAAAAAACCCAAAAAACAATCACACAGACTGGAAAAATCAACTTTATGGACGCACAATAGAATAAATAGAATCATAGATTAGGCCAGAGATAATCATGTTTAACTTGAGGATCTCAATACATATAGGTGTTTCTTATTTTTCCATGCAAATGAAGGTGTCGGACCTCTCAAATTAAACAACCATTTATTAAGATCACTTAGTGGTTCACACTTTAGCAAACACTATTTCCCTTGGGGTACATATTACCAAACTGTGCACGTGTACGCATTCATGCATGCATACATTTACACACAAATAATTACAAATGTGTGAGATCAATGTGGAGATTTAGAGTGTGTGTGCCTGAAGGCAGCCGAGTACTGTCAAAGGGGCTCTCAGCAGGTGGAAATGTAAGGTGAGTGTGTGTGTGCGCCTGTATGAGGAAAGGACTCAGAGGGGATAGAAGTGCCCGCTTCCGTGTGGGTTTGTGTACCCAGAGGGGAAGCTCAAAAGGGCAGATATATGTTTGTGTGTGTCTCTGTGTGTGTGTGTGTGTGTGTGTCACACAGAGCAAAAGCTGGCGAGATCTGAAGAGTGCACTAAAAGGGAAGGCTGGAGGGGGGTTGCTTTGGGAGGGCGGTCTCAGAGTGCGCATATGTGCGCATTTGTGTTGGCAGTCTGACTCATAAATACCATGGAGTCGTGTTCGTTCTATTAGTCAAGCTGTTCATGTTCCAGTGCTGAACATGGCAGCAGAGCTGACCATTTGGCTTAAATCGCTCTACGAGTAGAACCAGCCAGTGGCGGCATGTGTAGGTGTACGTGTGCGCTGTATTGTTACAAGCACATCTGAGGCACTCTTGTTGCGGTCAGCTGGTGAAGGGTAACATGCGGTGCGTCACAACCACTGAATTAGCATGGTACCATGTTATGAGTTAGGATCTTGTGATATGCATTGCTCATACAGAATACAGGGTAATCAGGACATAGAGTAATTCGATTCAGAGACTAGAATCGGTGGGGAAATGACAGAGCGAGCTTTTCCCTCCACTAAAGATGAGCAGGAACAAGAGAATGCTGTGTCACATTCTGTTCAAGATAACGGCAGTGCTGCCAAAGCAGGTCAGTGGATGTTGAAAAGCTGTATGGACACATTAAACTTGTAAATAAATAATAATAATAATAAAAATCACATGAAACTTGTTTATCCTTGAGGTATGAGGATAAAAACTTGTGTATCCAGCCATCTACTGGTACTGTTTGAGAGATGGCATAAAAATAATGCCTCATCTAGGGTGTGTGAAGCCCCTGATAACACGGGTCCCCCTCTCACTGGGCTGAATTCTGGAGCACTTTGATGTGTAGTAAATGCAGCAACAAGCTGCTGGTGGCTTTGGAAGAAATTTGAAGGGTTCTGGACAACACACTCACTTTTTTTTAAATGTAGATGTGCACTGTTGTGCTTTCTTCAATAGAAAGATATCGATTTGTAGACCAGAGGTGCACAGGTAATTGAAGATGCTACACAGAAAACCTACAGATGTAAAGAACAGCACTTTCTCCATGTTCTTATGATGGTTTCTCCATGTTAACCACATGATGATCTGAAGACAAGATCAACTCTTTAAAATGGATCTTGAAGTGTTTTAAGTGTTTGTTAATTAATCTGTGTGATGAAGACTGTGTTGAAGACCATGAAATCAGTCGTGTTGTCATGTTTGTGTGGTCTTTATTAGGTTCTAAACCAGACAATTTGTATGATTGACATTTTGTTTTAACAAAAAGATCCTAAGAACCATGTTCTTACCTTCACAGAAACAACATTCACGAAATCTATGTCAGAATTTAGGCCTCATCATAGTATAGAGACGGCGCTGGTTAAAGTGGTAAATGACCTACTTCTGGCTTCTGATCAGGGTTGTGCGTCCTTGCTCATGTTACTTGACCTTAATGCAGCTTTTGACACTGTTGATCATATTCTCCACCAGAGACTAGAAAATGTTATTGGAATTAAGGGAACGGCTCTTTCCTGGTTTAGGACCGATTGTTCTCAGTTTGTTGATGTAAAATGCTGAATCTTCTGTGCAGACTAAGGTAAAGTTTGGTCTTCCTCAAGGTTCTGTTTTAGGAACACTGCTTTTTAATTTGTATACCTCTGGGTGAAATTATTTATAAACACAGCATCAGCTTCCACCTTTATGATGATGATATGCAGCTATATGTTTTGGCAAAGCCAGGTAAGACACACCTGCTTAGTAAAATAGAGGAGTGTGTACAGGACAGTAGGCAGTGGATGCTGAGAAATTTCCTTTTACTAAAGTCTGATAAGACAAAAGTACTTGGACTATGGGCAGGTAGATGGAATCTTTCAGATTACAAAGTAACGCAGTAAAAGACCTTGGTGTGATTATTGATTCCAGACTTTCATTTGATGCCTAATTAAATAAGATCACTAGGATAACCCTGCCTGCTCTCTGCCTACTTGTACATTTTTCTGTACCCATTACATTAAAAAAAGAGTATTCCTGTGATCTTTTCCCCCTTCTCTCTTCATCTCCCACTTGGCCAAGCTAATCATGCGGCATCTGAGGCTCCAAAGATCCAGAATCCTGACCCATAATCTGCATTTGTGCCTGACCAACCCTGATGCCCTTCTTCTGCTCAGGACCACACCAACTGAAAAACAGTCACTGCTGTTGAGGATGAACAGATGGTCTAAAAAGTTACCATGATGGTCAAACCAAAGATACAAGCTAGGACTGTGTCTGATGTATAAAGTTACAGGGAAACCAAGACCAATTTTATACTTCTACTAGAACCTAACCAATTTATAAGTCACACAAGTAATTAATGGACTTTCATTACCGTTCACACTTTGTACTATTGTGGTGCCCGGTGTCAGCCAGAGGAAGACCCCTTTTTTTTTTCCTTGCCACCATCATCCTTGGCTTTCTCACGGGGGCTTGGACTCAGACATCTGTAAACTTGACTTGCCTGGGTACATACACATGCACCCACCCACTCAAACACTCTGGGCTCTCCTGCTGCCTCTCACCATAAAAACCTCAAACATCTTACTGAGTCATATTGAAACTAGAGCTGCTTGATTGCCTTCTTCCGTGGTGGTTTGATCAGTTTGAATCACCTTTGGTTAGAAGCTACACTTTCACTCTGAATCAGCACTACTGTCGCCTACTATTAAACATTCTTAAATGGTTTCAACTTGAATTTGGGAGGAGTGTAAAAGGGGAACTTGCAAGCATAACGAATCATTAAAGCGTTGAGCCAAGCCAGACATAAAAAAAAAAAAAAATAGATGAATTAAAAATAAAAAAAGAAAAAGAAAACAGTGAAGCAACTTTGGCAGACAAAGATTACAATTGTTATTTCAATATGTACTTTCAATTACTAATGTTTACTCAACCATCGTTTTAGTCTAGGCCACTATTGATGTGCCACTTTTCAGGCTTTCTGTTCTTATCAATTACTTAAGAGCCCATAAACATTCCTTTCACGGTTGGTGATTGAGCTCTGTATTTATAAATGAAGTCTTATGCGAAGTGTTTCAGTACTGTTTTCCCACCAAAAGAGCTGGACAAAGAACGTTTGAGTGTGAAGCATTAGTCCTTAAAGAACATTGGCCGCCAACGTTCTTTTCGTCTGTGTATTCAAAGTTAGGATTTCCATTTATGTAAAACGTCTTATGCCAAATTTAAATAATCAATTTGCATACAGCACAAGGTGCTGATTTTAAAGCAATAGGTCAGATTCTTTTTTGCTTTGTATCGTCTTTTTATGCCACAAAATTAAGCAGCAACTTAAAGCCCATTATGAGCAGTAACGACCTCAGTTTGAATGGTAAATGGAATTACCATAAATAAAAAGCTGTTCAAAAGAAATGCATGTGGAACAACACAGTCTAGTTAGGTGTTGAATGGATGAAGATTCTCCAACCTGATATTAATGCTTTTCATGATGCAAAATACGCATCTCATCAAAAAAGGCTCCAGCAACATTGCTAGACGTGTGAGAAGCATGCCCATTATACCTGAGGACATATGAATTAAACATGGAGTCACGAACAATACAAACAGAAAAGGTTGAGAAAACAAATTGCTGGCTTCTTCATTAGTGGTGAACCAGAATGGTTTGTACAATGGAAAGCTCCAGTGACCATCTGCCTCCCTCAGTTGTAGTTGGGCTCTAGTCCCTCTGACTTTAATTAGCCACAGCACAGTGAAAAAAAATGGACATTTAGCAATGGAAAAGCCAATGGACGAGCAGACTTCAACAAAGAAAATGGAAAGAGAGTTTTAATGCTTTTATCTGCACCAAAACAATGACAGTGATGCTTTCATGCCAAGATATTCTGCTCTGGCTAACATAAGTAAAATATCGTTAGGATGAACAGAGCATTTTCCTGATCTATAATAAAGTCAACTAGTTTAAAACAAGTCAACCTAATTAGGCTCTTGTGGCTAAAAGGCTATTGACTGCCAATACAGTTCCATCTCAACAGGCGTGCAATTATTCTTTTCAGAGTCACGGAAATTTGACAAGTGAATTATGTTTTATTTCAGCTTATAAATATGTGAACTACATATCCCAAAGATCTTTTTAAAAGAAATTAAACTTGAATTTGAGAAAAGTGAATGCCAAACACCACGTCTAAAAATCACACCCAAACATAAGTGGATTGTTTAGAGTATAAAACCCCTTTCCAAGATTTGGTTTAGCTTTTCAGCTCAAGTCACCAGGTAGGAGCTGTTCAGTTAAACCACCTGTGGATATAAAAATTACTTTTTGGTCGTGAATGTTTACAGGGGTTTTTACACTACCCCTCCCATATCGCCTTTTAACTATAGTTTTAATACTTTTGTGGATTAATATGAGATACGAGATGAGTGTGACATGAACGTCACCAGTGCCACAACAAACAACAACAACAAACAACAACAACAACAACAACCAACAACAACAACAACGACGACGACATTTCACCCTGAACAGGGACCAGTTTAGTATCTACAAATGTTCAAGAACACTTTTACAGTTTTAGAATCATAAGCTCATTAAGCAATACCAAGATGAAAACAGAAAATTCTTCTCTCTCTCTCTCTCTCACACATACACACACGAATGCCACAATGAAGTGAAGGACTTCAGCCATGGGAATAAGTGAGGTCAGCGACACTACAGCCTTTAAAACTACATGAGGGGAGCTCTCCACATGCACGCACACCAAATCCCCAAAGATTCATTCTTTCAGTGCTTCACCCCCAATGATTTAGCCTTGCCCACCATTTCAGTTACGATCCCTTCAACATTCAAAGAAATTAACTACAATGCACAAGAAAGGAGTGATTCCAAAACATTTTTGTTATAAAGTGCTTTAATCTTTTGTCATTTGTGGCAGTTATACCCGATTGCTTCATTTCTAGGTCTAGGCTAAATGAACTGTAGTCTAGAGGGTTACTAAGAGAGCTAAGTGGGTCTGCACTATTAACTATTACACAGGACAGACATTAGCAACGGGCCATAACCATCAAAGAACGTGGCGCAAACGAGAAGAGTTTTTACATATAAAACAACAAAACCTAAATATTTGAAGACAAACAACACACCATTGTTAGACCAGAGTGGAACTTGCTTGCTTTTTCTGTGAGTTGTGCATGAAGCATGAAAAACCTCAAAATCGCCTCAAATGCTCAATACTTAAGGTTATAAACTAAAGACCTAAGAAAGTACAAGATTAACTACCTCAAAAAAAACAAAAGTCCTGTTCCTGAAGGCCAAATGTAAACATTCAAAACAGACAGTGTCTATACTAATGGCAGTAGGCATAATAGGGAGATGAAATGAACAAGGGAACAGAGATGATGCTTACAGAGACGGGGAGGGAGGGGGCGTGGGAGAGAGAGAGAGCACACACCGAGACTAAACAAAGTTGAGAAGTTCTTAAAATTCACTGTCCTGTTTGCTCTCGCCGATGATTCTCTGTACCTTTCCTGCCCACGGTGGTGCAATTTTTAGAACAGACTCCCGATTGATGCCTGTTACTAACGCTAGAGACTGAGAACCAAAGACAGAAAGTTTCTTTGTCGTAAAAGACATAGGCTGAAATCACTGGGATTGAGGAAGCACTGCAGTGTCTTGACCTTTTCACTCTAGGTAATGTCATAGCAGGTTTAAGCCTGCGGCACACAAGGTTTCCCCCCCCCCCCCCTAGTAAGGGCTGATACTTTTGCCCTCTTAAATAATCATCAGATTTATTCTTTTTTTTTCCCTTCTTCATGCATTTGTCCATAACATTGAGGCTTCAATTTGAAGCGGAGAGAGTGACGCTTCACACCTGCTATGGGACACGGCCCTGCCACCTCTCGGGAGTCAACGGCGCGTATCGACACACAGACATGTGGCACGGCAGCATCGCTTAACCTTTGAGCGTTTTACCTTCGCCGATATCTTGCTCAAGAGCAGAAACCCATTGTGGAAGGGCACCTTTGGGCTTTCATAGATTGATGTTCACTCTGAGAGACAAAGAGGCCCTAATTAAACGAAGCTAAACTCTCCTTTGAGCCACTGGCCTACTTGGGTAAATTAGGATGTTGACTGAAGACTCTAGAGGCCAATCCACATTTCCCCTCTCATGTTTGAAATTGGGAAGAAGAAGAATAAAAAAAAAATGATCAGGAAAAATAGAACATTGAAACGTGTGTGTGTGTGTGTGTGGCTGAGGTGGAAGGAGGTTGGAGTGGGGCACAAGATTTCTTTTATAAACATCTCAAAGTAAGACAAGATGTTACGTTTCGTTTAATGCAACCTTGGCGGTTCATCTGGCATGACAAAAACTGCTGCTTTCATTCTGTTTAACTATTTGGTTTGTAAGTATGGGAACCCTTTGGAATTGCAGGCTACAAGAAATCATTCATGAAGCGTCTATTTGCATGGCCGCAGGCGCATGTCATTGTCAGGGGGAAAAAAGGCCTGTAATGTGATGATAAAGTAATTAGGACACCTGATACAGCATTTGTGACGATGCTTGTTTTTGTTCGGACGGTGTTTCCCCAGCCCTTCCCAGTTCTGTATGTTCCATAGCCAGCATTACATTTTCAGTGCTGTTCAGCACATGTCTACCTGAACACTTGGCAGAGCAGATGTAATTATCAAGATTTACTATGTCACTGTCGCCAGCACCCCCCCCCCCTTTTTTTTTTATTAAGATACAAGGGACATCGAGAAATAATAAGTTAACTACTGCAGCTATTTCTGGTTAGTGAGTAATTTTCTAGTAAAAAGTACTTTTCTGCTTTAATTTGAAAAAAAAAGGGCATTTCGAAATGTACTACATAAAAATATCAATGCATGTTATCATCTGCTCTATTATGTGTTCTATTCACAATTATATATTAACATACTGCACTTAAAAGTAAAAGTCCTTTAGCACAAAGGTTTAATTGCAGAAGTTTTTTTTTTTTTTTTTTTATTCAGCAGGAACAAGCTAAGCTAATAGGAGCAGAACAGCATTTGTTTGTAAAAAGCAGAGAACATGCTGCTGGATCTGTGAATGGGAGAGAATCTCAGAATACATCAGACACTTCTATCCAGCTCCCTCTCATATGACAGACTGTGAAGGGAGCTCCCCATGGACTCTACCTCCACAAATAGAAATATCAGAAACCTACAAGAAATCTAAAATGTTCTCTACTATGTCTCATCATGAATTTATGAAATAATGTGGGGAGAAAGAAGCCTGTGTGAAAATCTTAGGCTAGACATATGGCAGCGAAACTTTTTTTTTTTTTTTTTTGTCTTTGCTTGTTATTTCAAATATCTAAATATTATATTTGCCAGAAACTCTAAGATCAGATGTTAAGAACGCGCCGGCGTGTTTGACAGCAACACTGCCATACTCCAGCTCTCCCTGTTCCAAAGGCCTCTTATCATCACTGATTAATCAGCCACTCCAACTGATCAGATCTGTTGCTGACAGCAGCAGTAGTCTGAGTGACTCTAATGAGCGAATGAAGGATTCCTTCCGAAGAAATCCAGACACAAGCTCTCTGTGCGTCTGTCGGGAGCGGCTTTCCTTTCTTGTGTCCCCATCGCTCGCACGCACGCACTCACGCACGCACACACACTTCATCCTCAAACAAGCTATTTTTAGCAAGCCCAGTCATCGGGGGGGGCCCTTAGGGTCGCTTGCCGCATTGTCCCGATGTCAGGCGAGAGGTCCAGCAATGCATGGCGGTTCTGCCAAGGCTGCTACCTAGCATGGAGACGCTCTCCAGCCATTTCTTCGACGTTTGGCTCTTTGCACACGTCAGTGGCAGCTTCCTCTCTGATGAGCTAATCAAACTCAAAGAGGAGGATTACGTAAGGGGAGGAGGGGGTTTGAGTGGGAGGAGGGGGTTTGGGTGGGAGGGGGGGGCATGTCTGGCTATGCAGAGGGTGTGCATGCTCTGGTTTGTCTCAAGACTGCAACACAGTTGCACAGTAACTGTGCATGTGAAGAATGACGCATTGAACCACAGTTTCTCCAAGCTTAAGTGTGTGTGGGTGTGTGTGACAAAGATATGAAGGTTTATACTGGACTTCTCACAGTTCTATCAAAGCAGTGGATCAGCTCTCAGAGTTCAAGTATATGCAAGTATGTAAGCTTTGTTACACAAAAACAGAAAATGTACAGAGTCGTTGCATGTTTTTGTTGACCTCAGACATCCGTTTCGATGTCCTCCAGAAATCAAAGGCCCCAATAGGGCATCTGGAAATAAAAGCAATCTGGCCATAAAGCAGAATACAAACTGACATGAGAATCTGGTTCAGGCTGACTTTTCTGGTAGGAGTATTTCCACTGTTTGCTGGAACACAACAATGGGGATTTGAAATGAGCTTTCTCCTCCCTGGAGGCCGAACCAGGGCATCCTCTTCAATTTGCCAAACAGAATTTGGCACTGTATATTAATACAAGTAATACTCAAAGTACAGTAGACACAATCTTGAATGCATGCTTCATTGAGGCTGCACCACAGGTGTGTTGTCATGCTTGCCAAGGTTCCTGTGGCCGCCATGCTGGTAGGAGGGGACAATGCGGTCAAACCCCACCACAGTAAAGCCCAAACCTTTCCATGCTTGGATGTAGTGGTTCACTAAGGAGTTGGGTGTGCCTTATTGGCTGTATACAATACATTTATTTATTTATTTTTAATCAGGCCAAGAAACTTGTAACTTGCATTTAAATGTTTTGCTCTGTCCGTATTCCATTCTAGGACACACATTTGCCTAAAGATTGCAGCTAAACCAAACATTTTTCATCTAAAAGTTCTTTTTTTTTTTTTACATTTATTGAGTGACCTCAGTGCTCTTTTTAGGTCAGAGATTTCCTAAGAGATCTTCGACTTGCCCTGACTTAATTTCCCCAGGCACACAAACGCTCACAGTTCAAGACTGTAAAGACCTAAAGAAGCTCAGTGGAATCATTGCTTACTTACTTACAGATCTGAACCTCACCAATCTACAATGGTCAATGTACCCACAATGCAGGGAAGAAAGTAAGTGACATGGCTCTGAAGTTACACCAGAGAACCCAAAAGGAGTCCAGGTTAGAAAGTCTGCTTAGCCTGAAGGCTAACACAAACGATTACAGCTGCTCTCAATTCAAGTCACCATTCTCAGGTGATGACCCAAATTGAGATCCCCGAGGACAAAAGAAATGTCCTTGAATTCCAATATGTTTCGTAACTATTTAGAACTTTTAGAAGCATTGAAGACACTAGACATAATGAGAGAACTTTATATAGACCTATTAATTTTTTTCTATTAGGAGCACATCAAGTTACTCAGCATGAATTACAGCTTTTCAACCATATTTATCTAAACAAACAAGCTCTGCAACAGACAACGTTCAAAAAATAAACTGCTCTTAACTGAACTCAACTAGAAAAAAAATAGGACCAGCAACATGAGTTCATTTTCTATCCACAACAGACATATTAGCTCGTCAACCAAGGGAATCCCTATTCAGAGAGAACTTTCAATGGGTGATAGGATTTTGTTTCTTACGCATCTTATCTGTCCAAGACACACACACACACACACACACACACACACACCTTTTTGAAGCGTTCCAGTCCTAGTACAACTGACTAAATAGATCATAAATCAACTAATTGAAATCCTAAAAGCATACTTGCTGGTTCTTCAGGCACACGCCCGCCTGCTCGCCCACCTCCGTAATGACCGACAACACTCAACCTTCCTCCCTGCCAAACTATTTTCCTGTCCTTCTCCACCTCTCACCTGCCGTTCTCTCACCCCAAGCCCCTCTCAATCTCTCACCGGTCCATTAAGGATTCACTGCGAGTCAATACAGAGCCACCGAGGCCATTCCGCACTCCCACTTAGCAAACAGCTGCCAATGAAAGCCCAGCTAGACATGAAAGGACATGCCACTTCTTGTCCCACTCAAGCCATTTTCCTACTGACAGAATGAACCTAGGTGGCAAGTTAGGAGGCTAAGCAACCAATAGAGTAGGAGTCAGATTATAGACCACGACTCTGTACCCAACAGTGGAAGGTTTACATACACATCATTTATTGGGGTCTTTAAATGCTCTCCGTCTTGAAAGGGAGAATGTTTATACAATAGGTTACCATGCTTATAATCAAGTGCTAACTGGTTGTTGCAAGCACAAGTGGACTGAGGTTTGCTTCATACAGTAAACAGAATGATGTGTGCAACCCATAGCAACATACCGAGATGTCTTTTTCTGTATAAGCAAGCAGAACTGATTGTCTTCAGCTTGTGAGCAAATATGCCATAAAGCTCACTATAAAACAGAAGGTAAGACATGAAGGTTTAAGATGTTCATGAAAGTAAGCTCATATTAGCTAGTGTTATTCAAAGATCCATGCTACAACATATAGTGAAAATAAATAAGTCTGTCATATATTGGATAAGCCTTGTTATAGTGAACAAAACCCAGTTTTGATATCATTGTTACCAGGTACTTCACTGTGGGGCACCTTAAGTACAGCAATTAAAGTGAGTTTGTGCTACACCAGCGGTACACAGATCTCACAAACTACAAAACGCAGCCTTCATTTTAGGACGTGTTCCAGCACCCATCAGATTCCAGCAGCAAGTGCTCACCCCTGGCTGACAGCTTCTTGGTGTTGATAATTTTGGCAGCGTACTCCTGTCCCGTGGAGATTTTCATACATCTTCTCACCACTGAGAAGGCCCCTCTGTAAGACAAAGTGACAATCTTGTTTAAATGTGTTATTGTCTCGTGGGAAAAAAATGTGATTTAAAGGAGCATTCCACCAAAATGTTTTATTTATTTAAGGATATTACTTGTGATTAAGGTACTTGGAGGAGTTCAGTCAGCATTTATCACATCCCCTTTGGTTTGACTTGTATGATCGAGAGTTACGAATAAGGGCATAGAATCATATGCCATGGAAGTAAACTCATAACAGGAACACAGAAGTACAGTTCACTCAGGCTTCAGAGTGAGGAACCATGCATCACATTTTGGATGTTTGGTGGAAAAGTCCTTTAAGAGCCAGTCAGGAAACGCAGACAAAGCTAATGGCTATACCAGTTGAGTAGTTTTGGAGGGGGGTTGGGAGGGAAACAAAAATGGGTACTAAGCTCTCATTTTTATATTTATCTTGTTCTGAAAAAAAAAAAATTAGTTCTACTATTATCCAGAAGCATCTGCCAAGTTACACTGTAAAGAACAACAGAGTTTTGCGTACATTTGCACTGCAAGCACATAGTGTTCATTTCTGTAACAAAGTGGAATAGGTTAATGGGGGCATTTGAAAACCATGAATGGGAACCAGAAATCTGAGAACAGACAAATAAAAACGAAACTGCTGGTTTTAAAAGCTGAGCTCTGCAGAAGGAGTCACATATTCTATAGGAGTTTGTGATTCTTCACTCTGTACATGTTTCCCCTCAGCACTTATGTTTTGTTTAACCAACAATTGTGTAATGGGGCACAGAAACAAACATCTGTGTCAAATGCATCATGTCTAGTGTCAAAGCCCCACCATTTAAAAATACAATACTGGATATTTCCAGAAACAGACCTCTGTAAAACCCAAATGGCATATTTTCCACATATCTCATAGGCATTTAAATATCGGCAACGGAGAACCCAGAGAGGTAATTCACCAGTGTTTGGAATTCACCCCACAGATTAGACCAATATGAATTGTATTCAGGTTTGACTGATTAACCTTAGGGGGAACCCCAGTTTCTGACTAATGCCAGCCGGTTCACAGTCTAGTAGATGTCCATTTTAGCGTCTCACAATGGCAAGCAAGGTGCGAACTTACAGAGGGAAAGTATTGTAGTTCTGTAGAAGTAGTACGGCTGCAGGACAGGTAGATGTGTTAATAAAACAGCGGGTAATACATTTGCAGCCAGACAGACTGAGAGTATAGAGCTTAGGAGTAGCCTGAAATACAACGTTACGTTCACTGCGTTTAAGGCGTGCGCATAACTTACTTTCCCAGTTCTTCATAAAGCTGATATTCGTCGGTGAACCTTGTACAGGTTGTTGAAGTCATGGTGAGGGAGACGGGAAGGAAAATCTGAGCAAAAGTCAATCTTCTGTGGCAACCTCTTCCTCACCCGTGCCTCAATATCTTCAAACACACAAAAAATGAAAGTAAATGTTTAAACTGGGAGAAGAAAAGAAAAGTCTAGTCCAACAGTTACAAATCCACTTCCCTAGTCAGGAGGTGATTCTAGCACTGTTAGGGCACTGAACGGTGATAAGCGAAGTTCAGACCATCAACACCGCGCCTCTTCTGCTGCCTCGGTTTGGATGCGACCTCCTTTCACTGCTTCCTGCTTGCAAAAATATAGTTGATTTTCATACTATACAACGCTGCCCCCTGGTGATAGAAAAGGAAAGTATCCCAATTATTTTGTTAAATAATTTTTTTTAGTTCAGTATCAAATGGAACCGTCCTCTGTGCCTAACCTGAAAAACACATATTATTTTATTTACATTTGAATATTTGAATTGTGACTATTTTTACATGTTGTATTTTTTTTTCTGACCAGTTGGCTTTATGATCGGACCAATCTCATTAGCATGCGACCAATAAAACTTCTTAAACTACTAATCTGAAAATCCACCACTGACGTCAATAGCGTCAGTAGCATCGAGTTTAAAAAGTATGAGTAAAAATTGGCACAATTTTGCTCAAATTCCTTAATTTCTACAATACCAGAACTTCTGACGGTGGCTCAGTTACAGACTGGGCAAATAATAGTTGACACAAATGTTTAAATACTAGGCTATAAATAGTGTCCTTGTATAAGAAGGATCCCCCCCCCCCACATGAATCAGTAATATCTTAAAACTACAGAGGGAAATCATTTGTCGTATTAGTGGACTTGAAAATAAACGGACCTTTCACCTGAAAAAAGGATTGGCAGGTTACTTTGAAGGCTTTCCCACTACTTTGAATGACCTCAAACGTGACCTTGATCTTTGATTTTGTGACTTTGAACTTTTGATGTTCTTACAAGTTCTATACCTTATCTCTAGTTGCCAGTTTGGCTTCAGTAGATCAGAAATTCCCTTGATGTTATGGAGATTAATGACAGCAATTAATTAATTTTCATTTCATTAAATGCCAGGCAAAATGTCAACAGAAAAGGAGCCAAGACATTTTTTCCATAAAAAAAAAACAAAACGTGGGAGCAAGCCATCGTTACATGTTCCTGCGTTCAGATGCGGTTTGGCTAATGTTTCAGAATTCATTTTAAATCCGAGGACACAAGTGTTTGTTGTATGTGTAACTGATTTAACACCCGCAGTATTTTGTGAGGAATGAAACTAGCCTAAAGTAATCAGTAAAAAATATAGGCAATATATTATGATGAACCCTGAATAAAGGCCTTTCCTAAACAGGAGAGAAAACCTTTTATATATTGGCAACCCTGGGGAATCTATACCTGTTCACAAATCCCCAAAAAAAGAGAAAATATCCACTGCAATTGGCAACGTGTCCTAGTCTTTCATGTGCGTAAGCATACAGTTTGTGTTCAAATGCCCTCTCCTGGCTAAAGTGTGTATTACATTCTCAGTACAAATTTTCTTACTTCTGTAGCTAAATGGTAACCAAAACGTGATGCTGTAAAACTGATGTATAGCGTCAGTTGTACAGAACTGTTCAAAAGTATAAAGATAAACTTGTATAAACATTGCAATCATTTATGGATGCTTTTAATAATGTTAATTAGGTTTAAGCATCAGCCAATCCTGGATAAGATTCTAATCGTTCAAGAGTGTAGTTATTTTATTTTAAAAACGTGAGTAATTATTTACAAAGCAAGTGAATACACTGATGAAATCGCACCAGAATTGAAATTACGTAATAAAGCTAATTCTTTCTTTATTTAACTGTACTGACATTTGGCAAACAGGAGTCATATGTGCACTGCAATGTCTTTCTTTTCTATCTTGTTTCAGAGACACAAATGGACTTTGCATAACGCATCTGAAGCAGCTTTTTTTCGCTGAGCGTGTCGATGAAAACCCCAGAGGGTACAGAAGTGAGTGAACCGTTAAAGGGTTGTTCAGAAAAGAGACTGAAGAAATGAAAGTTCAGTCGCGGATGAAGAAGAAAGGTGTCATCAATAGTGTCAGTCGAAGCAGTGCCCTTAAACAAAAAAATATAAAACGTATTGGAAATATTGATCAAAAAGCTGAGAACTTAGCGCACCCATGAATTGACCGAGTGTTTGGAGGGTCAGCGGGAAAGGCTAGTGTTTTCTCTTCTCGTACAGCGAGCTGCTAATGACTTTGGAAAGCTGCCATTGCTCCGCCCTCTTCTCCGTGAGTTTCAGCTGGACGAAGCTCTGCCTGCCAAAAGTTACAGTAGGCGTCAGACTGGAGGCCATTTCTAAGTGGTGCTCGTAGTTAAGAGGGGAGGTACCAGAGAAGAGATGGACTCTTCTCTTCTGTCATCCTGACTTAAGTAAGCTGCTCCATGTTATCCCATAACATTCATAAATATACCTTACTGATTTATTCATTTACTGCTAATGTTTATTAATGTGTGTCAGAAAAAAAGCATAAGTTACTGACATTTTTATAGGAGGTTGGTCATGTGTTATTATTCTAAAAATCACTTTGCATTTTCTGAATATGTCAGTGCTGTCCATTTGTTACTGTCACTGTGTACATGGGAAATTGACAATTTACACATGTCAAAACTATATGTATCATTATTTCACATTATATTTTGTGTATACCATAAAGTACATACAGTCATAAACCATGCATGTTTGAAATAATCACCATAAATGTTTTGAATTAGTTCCACTTAACATACATTAAAACTGGAAAAGCAGACAAAAAGTCACAAAAGTCCATGAAATTTGATCTTCTAGAAGGATGTCTCTGAGTTTCCTCTGAAAGTGACGACCTTTCAGAATATTGTTAATGAACATGATTAAAACTGAAAAAACCAACAGCAGAGCAGATCCTCTCCTTTGGTTTGAATCATGTTTTCCATTAAATATTTCCCACATGAAGGGAGATAGACCTTCAACAAGTAATACAATAGCTAGTGGTCCAGTGTTTAAGATATGGATTAACCTTAATTAATTTCAGTGGGCACTGCAATTTAGAGCAGAACCAGGCTTAATCCATGTCTGAGATACTGACCTCATATCTATCTATCTATCTATCTATCTATCTATCTATCTATCTATCTATCTATCTATCTATCAATCTGTCTGTCTGTCT
>JAOXYF010000017.1:1910035-1955658 GCA_028565775.1 Sternarchorhynchus goeldii
TATTTTAACTATTAGTACAAATCAGAAAACAGTGTAAAAAATCTGAAAAGTTACACATGCAATAAAGTATGTAAAAATAAATATTCTTGTAAGCTCTTGTAAGAGTCTTAGCTGAGCACAGCAGTGTTAAAAGTGGGTTACTTCCTAAGAACGATGTGCACAACGGCACATCTGTTTGTTCCATTTTGCTTACATATAAAATATCAATCTAGAGGTAAAACTAAATATAAAACTCTATCAGTGAAAATGACCATGCGAACAGATCGAATCTGCCTGTCAGTCCCTGAGTTGGTGAGTCTTTAAAAGTCTAAAACTATAGACAAAGCAAGTGAAACAAAGAAATATTAGGTATTTTTTTTTAACTTCTTTTTCTGTTTCATATTCTTCTTACTTTTCATCTTCCTTAAATTGTTGAAAATAATGTTGTCGCTTTCATCCTCCTCATCATCCGAATGCCATGGTCCCCACACCCCTCCGTTGTATTGAGGGTTGGAGCGGTAGTCCTTGGGCGGGTAGCGGCATGGTACTGCCGTCTTGCTGTACTGCAAAAGTCTGAGGAGCATTCGCTTCACTACATGTGGGTAGCGCCTTGACAGGTCCACTCGCTCAAAAGGGTCCGCCGTGATGTTGAAGAGCCACACGGACTTTCCTCTGTCCCAGCGCACTCGCTCATTGTGCCAGCGGTTAGCCAGCTGGAGCTTAGAGAAGGTCTGTGGTGGGACCCAGTCGCTGAAGCCTGGGATGCCTGTCAGGAGCTTCCAGTCTCCGACGCGAAGGGCGGCCTGGATGGCTGTGTTCCAGATCCCGTAGCCCGCTTTCCAGGAGCCGTTCTTGGCTTTGGCATAGATAGGGTCGATGTTGTGGAGAATGTCCTGCCGTGGTGAGGGACGCCCCTCGCTAATGGACTCCCAGACGTCGTAGCCATCTAGGCTCTGGTCCTCATCCAGCGTACCTTCCCCTAGCGTCACTAACGTGGGGTACCAGTCAGTGATATGAATCAGGGCCCGGCAGCGAGTTCTCCTCTTTGTCAGCAGGGGACTGTGTACGAACCCCACCGCCCGTATTCCTCCCTCCCAGTACGTCCCTTTGCTGCCCCTCAACGGCCAGTTGCTGCCCCCTGCCAATGGCTGGCCCCCGTTGTCTGAAGAATACACCATAACCATGTTGTCATAGTAGCCATAGTGCTTGAGTGCCAGGGTTAAGTTGCGCATGGCCTCGTCCAAGCAGCTGACCATGGCGGCGTACTTGCGACGGTGCAGGTTTGGGATGGACCTGTACCGCTCAAGATAGCGGGCTGGAACCTGCAGCGGGGAATGCACTGCCTGGAACGCCAGGTACAGGAAAATGGGCTGCTTGGGGTTGTGGGAGGCGAGGACGCTCACCGCCTTTTGAGTATACATATGGGTGGAGTACACGCCCCTGTCCTGCTCCCAGGCCGCCTCCTCACCTTCATGCAGGTCGTAGCCGCACATGCCAGGACTGTCACATTTGTAGTGGCTGTAGTAGTCGCCGCTGCCCAGTAAGGAACCGAAGAAGGTGTCGAAGCCGCGCTGCGTGGGCATGCAGCCGCGCTTGTAGAAGCCGAGATGCCACTTACCCACCATGTGAGTGGAGTAGCCCGCGCTCTTCAGCTTCTGGGGGAGGGTGATGTTTTCCAGAGGGAGGCAGTTGGGCTGGGTGGGGCGTATAATGGAGTGCTGGAGCCCAGTGTGGATTTGGTACCTATGGAGATTTTAATTCATGTTTAATAATATGAAAAACAAATGCAAATGTTTCCTTTCTTTATAATAGCCTAGGAAAGGCCATAACTATTCTGTCTAGGCCATGGGCAGAGTTTGAACATCACAGACCTGGTGCTTATAAGATAAAACTGGAATGGCCCATACATCTGAGCAGTTTGAATTTGCTTTGATTAAGCTCTCCCCTTTGAAGCTCATACAAACACGAGTTTGTTTTGTCTGGTAGGAGGTGCAGTGTTTACACTGTGAGCTGGTTGATTAATCTCACCTCAGCTCCCAGGAGACAAAACACGGAGATAAAATTATACCTTATTCCCCTGCAGATGCGTATCCAAACCCATACTTACGTGCAAGTCATCACACACAGTGTAAAATTGAGCATGATCTTAAGATAATTACTTCATTAAAAATGAATTGATTACTGGACAAAATGATGTACTCCCAAGATAATTTGAATGGACCTAATTCTGACTCAGCAGTCTGCAGTGGGACCCTAGTAACTTTTTAGTCAGTGGTAAAAAAGTTTTTTAAAGCATTGGCGGTCATTAAATAGACTGCTGGGTTCAGGCCACCATATTGCTGAAGGCAGGCCTTTTCTGAACAGTGCCAGTGGATGGTTTTATCTGTGAATTATGCGCTACATGTAACCTTATAAGACTTATTAAATTAATTAACAACCAGAAGAGAAAGGGACTTTTAGTTAGTATGACAACAATATGAAATGCATTTTGCAAGTGACTTCAACAGTAAAACAAAAAGCAGTCTTTTTAGGCTGTAGGTACCTGAACGCTAACAACTGAACAAGCCTTAAAATGACTACAGCAATTTTATTGCTTTCTTCTGGAACAAACTGAGAAAAGGTATTGGTGCCACTGACTTCATAGCTGTCTGCCTTTCTGAGTGCCCAGACAGCCAAGCTTCCCTTCATCCCACTCTCAGTCTCCCTTCTATTTTTCCCTAAGCCCTCCTCTTGGGAGACCAAGTGAACAGGCGGTTCCTCATCAGGCAGGCAGAGAAATGAGAGCTCTGTTTGTTCTTGGAGAATTTGGCTTAGTGGGAACATGCTAGCTGTAGCATAAAATGTACAGATCAACATGTTCGTACAATGTTTTACTGTCCATGCAGGTGCATGTAGGTGTGTGCACACACACACGCGCGCGCACGCACACACACAGAGAATATTTAACCAACGCACAAGCAAATATCTTGTTTTGCGATCTTTTACCTCAGCATTAAGAGCTGCACTGTTTAAGAACAGCATTAAGAGCTGTTCTTACACTCTGCAAACATAATTCTCTCCGTGCACACACTAACACACACACACAGCACGCAAAATGGAGCAGAGGTGTTGGCTAACATCTTACTATGCTTGTAATTTATAGGTTCCCCACGTCTTTGGCTATGAGCTGAATATGTGGGCACTACATGGCAGAACTGTGTCTCTAAACTGTAACATCTGACTTTAGAGAACAAGCACCTAATTATTGCAAACAAAGTATTTGTAAGGAAGTTTAAAACATTTCTTTTCTGTATTTTAGGTCCTGTATGTCAGCATTATAGCTCCCCTTAAAGATGGTGCCTAAGATAAGATATTATAGCAGAGATTATGTCTGTGCTTGCATGTCCAATGGCGTGCGGAGTTTTCTTGGACCTATGCAGCCATGAAGCAGATGTGCCTAAACTTTGGTTGCTACAGCAACAATTCTGCTAATACACTCGGCTGAATTGCAACATGCCTCAAAACTGCCCCAAAGTAAGATTTATTGTAAGAACATACAAAAACAACCTCAACACTGACTTTAATGTTCATCCACCAGTTTCCATAAATGAGGATTTCCATGGCACACCTACATGACATTGTTAAGGCAGAGGAATAATGACATAGCAGTTGGGATAATCTTTCACATCCGTTGTGGTTTCAGCACTGGTGGTCTCTGCAAGCAAGTATCTCCAGAGATAGTTACTGTATTGTTTAACTGACTCCTCCACAACAGACTGCTTGCGTACAGGAAACTATGAATCAGACGCTTTTATTCTCTATGGTGGCTCAGTCCATGCTTGAATGTTAATGCCCCATTAACAACACAAAAATCTAATAAAAGTCCCATGTTGTCATTTTCATAAGTTTTAATCTAACCATTCTGTTTGGATACACTGTTTTGAGAGCCAGCCTTAGCCTTTTATCCATTAACAGAAAATTCATTGGCAAGACTGTGACATTTGGTATTACATTCCTACACTGCTTATTTCCTTTGATTAATAGCTTATTAGCCTTTGCCCTCACAAATTATAAAGCTAGTTAGCGAATACTTGCCTATATATATACATACATATAAATTACATATAGGTTTACCATTACTGTACAGATTAATAATATAGTTACATATTATTACCCTTGACTCTCACCTTGTAGAAGGCTTAGGAATGTTATGGTCCTACAAATCCTGCAAAAATCAGTCATCCATACAAAGATCTCAACAATGCATGGTATGTGCACTTACATGTGGAATTCCACAACATCCTGGTCTTCCCTTGGAAGACTGTACAAAGATAGGGGCAGCAAAGATGAAGGGTTTAGTAAAATAGTCAGTGTCTTTACTGAAATAACTGACATCTAAGTGACCCAGGGAGTCTTATGCTGTGTTAGTTCTGATATTCTCAGCAATTGTAAATTGTTTTAGTTGGGAAAGATCTGGCAAATGTGTCTTAAATGAACAAATGTAACAGCAAAGGAAAATAAAATATCATACCAAGGCAAACCTTGGTATAATATAACTGTTTTATGAATAACTCATATCTGTTAAAGCACATAGCACTAATTTACATTTACAAAATCAGATGTTGAAAGATACTTTTATAATCCCACATTCATCCCAAATCAGGTCATGCCGCAGGTTTGCCTACATAACTATTACTACATATTTCCAGCTCATCTCTCACACACAGTTAACATAAAATCACTGGTTGTATGCAACATAAGTGTACCACAAAACATATGTTTTTTGGCCACCATAGTCACTGGTCTCTACTAGTCCCACACCAATCACTGCTGGAAACACAGCCAACCTACACACTGTTCAGTGTCCCTCCTACATCTGGTCTGCATAAATGCATTTGTCTCCACTCTACAGCTAATGACATTCAGACCCCCACACCATTAAAACATGTTCCCTCAGTCTTTCCTTTCCAACCACAGATGTTCAGATGCATGTTCTTTAAGTTTCAGACCCTACCAAGTGGATCAAACTCCCTCTCTTATCAGATCCATCTTTTGTTCCCTTCTTGATGCCCAACCTGGAACTCTTAAAATTTGTCTCATTTCTCACAGTGCTGCCATTGTTCAATGCACACCAACATGAATAACACCGGCTGTGTTCTAAATAGACCTACTAAAATAATCTCACATACTGATTGGGCTCCAATTAAGTATGCCATATTAAGTACGAAACCAAAGATACCTGGATGATTTACTACTCTGAATAAATATTCTGGTATGATACTAGAGTTATCTTCGTGCTGTACTGTACTCATGCAACGCTGGCTGAAAATCGTTCACAAGTGGGCAAAACCTTCATATGTTCGTGTGATCCTGTATTACAGTTTACATGTATTGCCTACTGGATATCATACATTATATACTATAAGGACCAGTATGCATTATACAGTATAAACTGTGTAAAGTGCACAATATATAGTATGTAGCATTGTAGCATGGTGTTTCCATCGTAGCTGTTTAGTGACATCAGCATGACTTTCTGTACCTGTTATATTGAAATGAAAGCATCAAGATGTAATAATGAGAAGGACCAGATCTATCTATCTATCTATCTAGCTAGCTAGCTAGCTAGCTAGCTATGCAAAGAATCTACACTGAAGGGAACAAAGCATTTACATGTGGGAGTTTACTCATGTATCCAAGTTTCAATTTGACCTGGATTCAACTGGATCAGGATTCATTGTTTGGCAGGTTGTTAAGAGAGACTTGAGACTTGGTCTCAAGAAATAAAACTTACAGAGATTTGCCAGATAAGGATGTTTAATATTTTCTGACACTTGCCCAAGCTGGACACAAGAAGTCTTGATGAAATAGTATTTTATTGATGTAGAAAGAGAAATCCAGCACTCTTATCAGGTTACAGGTCGGTCACTTTAAACAACATCACACCCTCAGATGACAAAGGAATTCAGTGTCTGTCTGGGCAGGTTTGAATTGAATGTTTCTGGCCTTTCATCAGCTGATTCACTACACACCCTACCTTCTACCCTTCAGCACTTTTACCAACAAAGAAGGCCAGCAATGGATGGCCAACTCAGTGACGTTTTGCTGACCTATTCCACATTACTACTACTGGTTGTGCGTGAAACCTCCTCATAACCATTACTATAAAGCTTCTCCCCCTGCTGGAGATAACTGGAAGCCTTCTCTAGGATAAGCCTGATTATTAAGGTCATTCAGGGGCCATCCTACATAAACTTGGGAAAGAGCTGAAGTTTATGCAGTTGAACTCTGTGGCCTTTGTAAGAAAACCTCACCAAGTTTTGTACTTACAGGCCTTAGTGCACTATTGCAGCTTCTATTTCCAGGAACTTCCAATTATAATTCCAGCACTGTCAAATATCTAAGTACTTTGCTGACTAAGTCAGCTAGGAGACAGAACCATTCATTCTTCTTGCCCTTGGCAATGAGAGAGTTTAACTCGTCTATTGATTTCTACTCAAGTCAGGGGAACTGTCAACACATAGATGCTAAAACTCTTTATGAGCCTTTATGCTCTCCACGTAGACCCATTTTCTTACAGGCGAAGACTGAAAGGACAGACCATTCTTACCTTGAAAGTATTAGAGAGGGGGCAGTTCCTTCCTTTTAATTAATATGTAGTTTCAAAGTCCAGATGGTCTTGCCCCTTCAAATCAATGGCTTCAAATAGACCCTGTAGTTAATTTAACACTGGCGATTTGGCTATGTGGTCCTCTTGGATGCACAGAAGCAGACTGTTCATGGGAACTAAATGCTCACACAATTAACTAAACTTAATTCTATACCAGCTCTTTAAATGCAAAAAAAAAAGCATTCAACATGCATTCAAGCTGTTTTGGTTATTGTGATAGGATACTCTCTTCAAATACTCCTGCTTTGAAACTAAAATTAGGTGTAGGTATGTAAATGTTTAATTTCAAAATGATCCTCGTCTCAAGTCATACCTGGACACTCCACTGTTATTTATTTTTCTATATCAAATTATCTGGAGAAGCCTGGACTCTGACAAGATTTTTGTTTGCTTGTTTCCACTCATTTTGTAGTCCTTTAAGGTGCCCGAAGTGGGGCACAATTTTTCATTACTTTCAAAGCAGGCAGTCAAAAGAGGTGGTCAGTGAGCTTTTAGTGTCTCTTGAGGGGGGGGGGCAGATATTTAACCACAGAACAGGTCAGTGGGGAGCTTTAAAGAATTCACTCAGCTATGTTATTTATTTATTTTTTTAATGAACACATGACTTTAGGGTATACAGGACTGAAAAACAGCATGCTTAAAATACATAATAAATTTAGAGTAAGCTAATGTATTTGCAAACAGACAGTTTACAAAGATGCCCAAGTCCAGGATTTAAAGTGAATGTGTTAGATGTCATGCCCTTAACACAATTGCACAGTTAGTGATATATTGTTTAATATGTCAATGACAAAGTCGGGTTGAGGGCATAATTTGCTCCGTAGGTGGTTTAGCAACGTGAAAGTAGTTAATTATGAACAGGCAACTTGCACAATTACAGTGCTTTTATAGATGCTATACTTGCCCCTGTAATACACGTGAAAAACAACCCAGTCCGTGCTCTATAATAACCCATATGTGTACTAGCATATCATTTTTGACAGATCTGAATGTAGCAAATGCAGACTCTACACACAATCAATCTCACCTGCCAGTCATAAGCTGACTCCGGGAAGGACTGCACAGAGGCTGCACATAGTAGTTTTCCAGTTTGACTCCTGTTGCCGCGAGCCAATCCAGTGTCGGGGTCTTGATTTCGGACCCGTGATATCCCACGTCTCGAAAGCCTTGGTCGTCGACCATGATAAAAACGATGTGCGGCTGTGAAGGGGGGTTGTCCACTTCATTGGCGTGATTTGGTGAATTCTCGTAGAAGTTATTTACCCATCTTCCATAGGTAGAGGTTACTACGCTGCAGAGACAAAATCCAGTCAAAACGCCGAGCACAAACATCGTTGCTCTTGTTCTAACAGTCATACCAGTCGCTTGACTTAACTATCGAGAAAATCAAAGCTGATATTGAAGTCGTATACTGTTGCTTATTTCATAGCTGAGTGGTACATTGTGTCTGCATATCATAGTCAGACGTGTTCTCGCAGTCCGAGGCGGTGCACGCGGGCGGGTGTAGCAGAAGCGCTTGGAAATTAGGTTCGCATTGTCTCCCTTACCATCATTAGAGGTACTACAGCGTTGAGGCAGCCTTGGTAAAGCAATTTGTGATCGGCACAGTAGAAAATAGGATTTTCAAGTTTTTCGATGAGTTAATAACTAAATAAAAACTAACCAATTTATCTCTGAAATCCAGACTGGAATATTCAGCGTTTACAAAATGTTCTCATTCACAACGCTGATCCTGTTTGACCGCAAATCTTTCATACATACTAACAGACCAAGTATATAATACATTCTTCACGATGTTCAGTGGTTTAAAATGCAAGGTTTCTAGCCTCTCTTTCATTTGGTCTTTAGTTTGTCTTTACTGTTCGTCTGCTTTCGCATCTCTGAGCCGTTACCTATAGAGTGAAGCAACCCTATGCCTTCGATTCGTTTGTATAATGGCAATATGTAGCTTTCCACAATACGCTGAACCGTCACGGTCTTACCAAGACTCCTCCCTGCATCAGACAGACGGCACTCTACAACTAAATCTTCCCTACAACACTAAACGTAATGGCTTGTTTCTGTCTCTCAACAGCGGACACAGCTGCAATCTTATTATGTGTTAGGGTAAAACCTAACCATCATTCAGTTGCTGTGACCTTTCTAAATTGATAAGCTGTCGTTCGAGGAGTATTGTTAAAATAAAAATGTCCAATACATTTAGGCAATGTATCATTTATAGGATGGTCAACACCGTATGAATTATCTGTCTTAACAGTAGATTGTTTTTAAGTCTGCATACTGAACGTATAAAACATAAGCAAAGACTTTCTTAGGAAAGCCACAGTTATGAAAATTCTGCAAATTCGCTTAGATCTTGTATACAGTATATGCCTAGTCTCTTTTCATCCTTATAGATCCTTAGTTTTCTAGATTTGCAGAGGATTTCTCCTGGCAAGTATTTCAGATACTTTGTGGGCATGCAGTTTGTAATTGTAATTTTCAAGATTTGGTGACATTTATCCAGGTCTGTTCTCTCAAGCTATTGTCCTCACTGTCCATGCAGACAAAATAGACTATTCTTTAAGGCAGCTCAAGTTGTTGAAATCTTCTACATCTAAAAAATAGATCTATTTTCAGGTGTGCTGCTATTTCCTGATTTATGAAAGTAAGGTCAAGCTGATAAATCTTTACCAAGTATATCAATAATTTGAAAGGGCATTGTACGTCTTCCCCAAAGTGACTTCGAAATAGTGCATAAACAAACTGTTATTTGGACTGCCCCTATTATGCTTGTGCCATGGGCAGAGATGGAAAAAGCATCAGGTCTCAGTGATCCAAAGAGCTGAAGTGCTAGATGGAAGGTTGCATACATAGTTCTGAACATATTAAGGATATACCATGTTTCATATATACATTCAGTAGTTGGATTATTCCACACACACATTTTCCCCTAAAGAGGCAAAAATACACCAGTTCTCTTTTTTATATAACCTTACCAACAATAGGACCAGCCTGCTTATTATAATGTAAGTGGTGAGGAAAATAGGAAATCCCTAAACGATTAAATCTGGCGGTGTGGTTTAACAAGGCGTGCAGGGAGGCATGCGTACACACTGGGTGCTTGTGTAGCTAATGCAAGAGACTGCAGGAGCGTTTACTGAGATAACACGAATGGCCGAGGTATTTCAGACACACGCTGATCAACCTACGCTCACTGCTTCACCGTATCTTCCCCAAAACTCAACTGAGGGTGCAGCACAATGGCAGCACATTTTTTGCACACCTGTAGACCTGAGTCTGCTTCAGAGACTTAATTTACTCCAAGCCGACCTCCGCTGGAATAATTTGTGGAGTGTTTGATAACTTCTTTGCTGCTTTTAGTGACAGGGCATTTGCCACACTGTATATAGTCCTGACCCAATTTTCTCTGCCTCTCTGTTGTTTTATGAGGCTCACATAGATGCAGGACTTTTGCACGTATTCAGTTAGCATTGAACTTGATCCAGTAGATATGAGATAACACGCATTCATCTTTATTTAATATTTCACGGCCAAAGGCTGTAGTTTATTAAATAATTCAGCAGCTGGTTTAATCAGTGATTGATGTGTCTTGTGTGTGTGTGTGTGAGTGTGTGTTTGTATGTATTGTTCTACAATGAAAATGAGTTATTTATTGTTTATTTAGATGTGCAAACATGCACAACACTATACAGACAATGACTTTCTCGTAAAAGCATTATATCATTTATATAAAATATGATCCATGTAAAATAAATATGATCCATCCAAATAAAAGTACCTCCTATTTCTTTATACTTTTTCCCACTTCTGTAGATCTGTAGAGTCACCAACACTAAAACAGCAATAATGTGTGGAATATATATATATATGTTATATGTAGTATATATATATATATATATATATATATATATATATAACATAAAGAGGTTTAAAGAGGTTTACTCATGGTCAGTGTATTTGCTCATCAGCCATCATCTAGGTTACTGCCATCTCTGTAATCTGCACATGATGTAAAGAGGAGAATCACAAGGGGCTGCATTCATGGCATTTTACTTCTATAACCAGTCATTTCTACCTATATTCCCAGAATCAAAGTGTAACTTACTATCTGACTTAAGAACTCCTGCAGGGCACATCCCACTCCTACGGCGCACACCCCACTCCTATGGGGCACACCCCACTCCTACAGGGCAGTTCTGTTGCTCCAAAATGCTCGAGATAAGTCCCCTGCAAAATCATCACTATAAAGAGCAAAGAGCAAAACTGAGTTTCACCAACTCCGCATCACCCTGAGTGGTGAGTTACCAATAATACACATAGTGTCTCCATTACTGGAACAGTATGGAAGCTTGGTAGACGTGAAGCCTGCTTTGGGTAAACCTTCTGCTGGTATTGTTGGTTATGTTCTATTTTGTGGGAATGATTTTTCTCCATTATCACATATTTGAGTATTTAAATACATATGCGTCAAACCTCATGTCACCTGTAAATGTTTGCTTTTTTGTTGAAGCTCCAGAAAGGCCCAGATACAGAAAACGAGATGAAGTCAGTTTAAGCATCAAGAGCTAGCAATGACTTACAGCAATTTCCCAATACCACATTTTCACATTTGATTTAATGTTGATGGTCTATGACAGCAGTTTCCCTGTACCACAAGAAGTACAGAGACAAAAAGTGTAACACAGTGATCATAAGTGTATTGGGGACACTAAGTATATTAAATTATAATTTCTTGCAGTCATTTCCTTGTAACAGATGGCATGTGCATGTCCAACATGTCTGGACATGATGGACTCTTTCCTCAGACATTTAAAAAAAAAGGTTTTGTTTGCACATGCAAACAAGAGAAGTCACACGCAGTTCCTTTATAGAGTTTTTGTGTCACACCTTAACAATCCTGTTACATATGCCAGTTAAGGAATCTGAAAATGTGCATGCCCACGTGTAATACAAATTTTGCCTGAAAGACTGGACTAGAGGTATTTTAAAATTGGCTTTAAAAGTTGCCCCCATAGTCATGTTATGCTGGATACTTCCAGACTGTTAATCCTTCTTTAAACACATATTGACTAAGTGACAAGTTGGAACAAGGCAGGAGATATCTTGAACAAAACATGCGTAATTCACCGACAATCCTGTACATTTCAATAACTTCTGTCTGCCTAATCTGTTCGTTGACAAAGCCTCATTTATATTCTAAAACATGTCAAGTGATATAATCACATTTGAGATTTTACAGAAAAACCATATGAAATAACAACCAGTTTAAAAAAATGGTTACACACTGATAGACCAAATATATATCCCTGGACACTAATTTCTCTTAAGCTGTGCAAGATCAACTAGGGATTGTTTCTCTTTTTTCCCATCAGAGTGGTTCTGTTCCAACTATGTGCACAGCTGGTGGAGACCCTCTCTTGTGCTGGTGCACTACAATTGCTTAATGCATTCTCCAGTTGGCTCGAGTGACTTGAATAAACAACACTGTGTTTTTTTTTGCATGCCCCCTTAATTAACCGAGGCCCGTAGCATAAGCGTTTATCTCAGAAGGCTGTAAGTACAGCATTGTTACACAACCAGTTTTTGAGATGAGAAAATGTGCTGGCTGTTTTCAGGATTCTTGTTTAAGAAATATGAGGAGAGTAAATCTCAAGTGGCAGCACAGGATTTGAGCCCAGGAGTCTGACTGGATTCAGTGTGTAACCTTCTCAGTTGTACTAGAGATGGTACTAAATTATATGTATTTATATTTACATTTACAGTGTTGTTCTGATGCTGAGAATAACTTCCAATCTCCTTGGAAAACATCTATGAAGTTCAAATATGTTCAAATGTCACAACTCTACCCCAGTGAGAAGAACTGGGGTGACTGAATATACGACCTACAGCTGCATTCTGGATCAGTTGCCAAGATCTAATTACACATACAGGGAGCACCAGCCAGGAACCTGTTGCAGTAGTCCAGTTTTTACATGGCCAGACCAGTGGCCTCCCTAGACAGAAATGGATAAATTCTTGTGACACTGTGATGGGCTGCAATTCGTAATGAGATGTCTACCAGGCATGCCAAGATGTGAGTCAAATGAGTGCCTGAGGGAGGGAAATGAGTGTCATCAGCATAACTGTGGCAAGAGAAATAATGTGAAACTCTCCTCAAGGTATATAAGTATACAGTATATAGGGGAAAAAGAAGAGGATCAAGTCCTGTCTTTGAGGAGCAGGACTGATAGTTTAAGTGATTTAATGGCATGAACCAGTCACAAGAATGGTTTCTGTGGAGTGTCCTGGTTTTGGAGCCAAAAAATATTATTCCATTATAGGGAATGGAATAATATAGGCAATGGGATGATTATTGTAGCTTAATGTTTCAGTGGGGCCATCAAGCTCTGTTGGTCAGTGTGCAAACCCATAAGGGAGAAATATATAGGAGACATCACTTTTTACCCTGTCATTCCCTTTTATACCTTACATTCCAGCTACACAAAAACCCAGCAGTGTTCTTTCAAAAAAAAGAAAGAAAAGAGTTCAGTTACTGTTGAATTTACAGGGGTGCACGTACAGAATCATCTTGTCATTTAGAATCATAACTGATACATTTGAATGACGTGGAGGACTGTGTAGTCACTGTGCTCTAACTCGGCACGTGGTGTGTAAAAGACAGCCCCCCTGTTCCAATCAACTCTCCACTGGTTTCACCTGCCTGCGCAAACAAAGTCAACTGTTAGCTATATACATGCTATTTATAGCAGTGGGTCATGGTAGGCTCAAGCCCACTAAGCAAACTCAGTAATCAGTGGATCCTAGCCATACACCTCTAACATCAGATGAATGAAAACCGTTGAAGCTGCACACTACCGCTCTTTCACCATACATACGGTTAGTGAAAAGATCCTTTACTGCTGCCTCACTGCTGACTGAATGCTGGATTACAGGCTCTGTGAAAGACCTGGTTTGAAAGTGTGAATCTGAAAATTATAATCATCCTGAAGAGAATAAAAATCATGTGACATAAACATATTGTCACGGAGACGATTATAGGTGCAGAACTCGCTTCAAATTTACAGACCTGTCTTTTAGATTATGGTTTGGATGTGCTGTAAAATTGTTTGGCTTGGAACAGAAGGGAAGAAATGTGTGTAGGTTTTTCTCAAGTCCCTTCTGCTGACTTTTGCTATGGATGTTAGGGACATTTGTACAGCTGTTGCACTTAATCTTTCAAAACAGTCAAATCTTTCAACAACGACAACAACAAAAATCAAAATTCTTCCACAGGGTTCACACAAAATTCCAATATTTATCACTTGTTTTGCATGTTGATAAAATGCCCCCACTGGAGAGAGACAGCTGAAAACTATTATTTCACTTTTATGATAAAGGGATGGAAATGCCCAGATGGCAAAGAGGAGGGAAAATCTCCTCAGGGGTCCTTGCTCTATATCTCATGAACACAACAGATGTGTATTGTAAAAACTATTAGTGTTTTATTACATCTTCTTTCAGTTCCTACCATGAATAACAGAAACCCAGCATAGTGAGCCCAAGGTGGCATGCAAGTTTTCTGATTCTGTGTTTGCAAGATAATATTGTATACAAGATACTTGGATTTAAATTGTGTGTTTTCATTACTTTGTATGTGGATACTAATAAAAATCACTGGAACGTAAGCAAAAGCAAAAAACAGGTTTTACAATATCAATTGAAATATCGGTAATTTGCTGCAACTTTACAGTAGCCCTTTTACAGCTATTCAGGGTATATAGGCTGAGAGGTAACCTGCTACAAAAATTAAACCAAAACTGAAGTGTGCATGTGTAGCTTATAGTAGCTACACATGCTCTTTAACTTGACTTTAGTGATAATACAGCTGTGTGGCATTGACAGTCAAGAGCAAGACCAACACTGAGAGCAGCCAGATGACGTGGAACCTTTGGGCTGCAGTTGTATGGGGTCATGTTTCAGGGGGGAGCTTAGGTGGGAGCGTGAGTAAACATCCCGCTGTAAGTGTGATGCAATGACTACTGAGTGGTAAGGGAAGGAACAGGGCCAAAAATGGCAGAGTATACATTCAACACCATGCAGGGAGTTTAGAAGCTGGGTAAAGTTTTTAAAAGTGGTTTCCCTTGGTCTCAATACATACTTAAAAAGAGTGCTAAACTGTTTTATTTCAGAAGAGATAGAGAAAAAGTACTTTAGTGGGGTACCAAGCAAAGATCACGCAAAGAGTCCTGGGATAGTAAGAGAGAGAGAGAGGGAGAGGGAGAGTGAGAGAGAGTCTTGAGGTAGTAAAAGAGAAAGGGAGAGTGAGAGAGAGTCTTGAGGTAGTAAGACAGAGAGAGTGAGAGAGAGTCCAAGGGTAGTAAGAGAGCGGGAGAGTGAGAGAGAGTCTAGGGGTAGTAAGAGCGAGAGAGTGAGAGAGAGTCCAGGGGTAGTAAGAGAGAGAGGGAGAGTGGGAGAGAGTCCTGGGGTAGTAAGACAGAGAGGGAGAGGGAGAGGAAGAGAGAGAGAGTCCTGGGGTACTAAAGCAAAGATGAAAACCTCACACTTTCTTTTGTAGCATTTACCTAAAATAACCTGACTATGACACACGTGCACAGCCACACAAAATACTGAAAGCTAGAACACAGTGGTCTGGTCCCTCAGGGTTAATACTGTACAAAATAAACGTCATGCCTAATTCAAGCAATTACATAAAAAATAAACTCCTGAATGAAACATGCTGGTCAGAGGCTGTTATACTTTTCACTGCGTTGTATTAACGGGTTTCCTTGTTTACAGAATTACACCATACATGAAAACCATCAAATAGCCCCTTTGACAACTATAAATAAATGTGATAAGAAATATATTGTGATTTGGCATATGCTTGTTTGAAGTGGTTTATTTGAGAACTGAAGTTAAAAGGCAAGATTTTTGGCTCTTGCATCTAAACACATATAAGATGTATACATTTCAAAGTAAAACCTTTCAGAAACCTAGTTGTGCATAGTAAAAAATTTGTAAATGTAATAAATTATTATGAATCAGGCCCAGAATGTCTATGGTGCATCCTACATGACCTTGTATTCCTGCTGCTTAAAGCCTGTTAACTGGCTCTTAGTCACTGACCATTGTTGTATAGTTGTCTGGATCAGCTAAAACCATAGACCATGGTTAAACAACAGAACAACAATAACAATGTGAATGGTATTTTGTTGTTATGTATTTATTATACCAAAATTATGTGAAAGTGGTATATAAATTGTTTCGTTGTATTAATTGATTTTATTTTAGTATCCATATTGGGGCAATGACGTCATTCATTTAGCGCCGTTTGTTTTGAGGTTGCGCATGCGCAAAACTTCAAACGTTGTCTGATTTCAAACTGGTCGGCGGGTAAAAAGAAAACAAGTGAGCTGCAGGTTGAAATACGCACGAGAAAACAAGAGAAAGCGAAAATGTCCAAGACGTTGCAGGGAATTACACTGAAAGGAAGTGCTGAACTTGTTGCAGAATTTTTTTGTAAGTGAGCGGTTCATTTTGAAGTATGGTTGTAACGTGTCCCGAGTTTGAAGGCAGTGCCACAACGTTTAAAATGTTAACGCTATATCCATGGATAGCTAGGTTAGCTAGCTAGATCGCATCATAAAGCCTTTATGTATTTTACCGCATATTGATCTCACCCGGATAACAACAGAAACAAGTTAGCGAAGCCATTCAAAAAAAATCTCCACTTTGTAAAATATAGTTATATGCCATTGTTCAAAATTGCAGTATTCAAAATTATGTAGCTAGCTCGCTCTCCATTTAGTAGCCATTTTAGTTGCAGTAATTATAAGCGTGTGTGCCTCGGGGTTTTCCAGATTTGCAAGTAAGCTAGCTAGCATAAAGGCTTTAAAAATGATATCCTTTTTTAAAAACACGTCAAGAAAGCAACATTATCTCGCTAATTAACTAAGGAATTTATTAAGTTGTGGCGAAGTAGGCCGCGGGTGTCTTCAGAAGCGTTAGCTAGCTAGCGACTGGAGAGCTGGTTCTACCGAGCTAGCTATTTAGCTATCTATTTCTGTTTGCCACCTCACCCGGCATCGAGTTAAACAGGTCTACATGTTTTTGTCAAAGTTTGACAGACTGTCCTGTTGGATGGTTTTGGTTAGTAGCTATATTAAATTGGAATAAAAAACCACTGCCACCCCATTGTTTTATTGCTTTTAGAATGACTACTTTGTTTCTACACAGGAGAATACAGGAGTTATTGATGTTTATTTCACACTGTACTGTGATTTAAACTGAACTATTCTGGCCATTTTGCAGCATTCGGCATCAACAGTATTTTATACCAACGAGGAATTTATCCTGCAGAGACTTTCACAAGAGTCACTCAGTATGACATGAGTCTTCAGGTTACCACAGACCCCAAACTGAAGAACTACCTCACCAATGTCGTGACACAACTCAAAGGTAGGCTGTTGAGAGAAATTCGATGCATTTATTAGTGTGTCATGACTCTAGATTACTCTATCATTGGTGCCAAAGATAGAATAGTTTTAAATGATGCTTTTATTTTGTTGGTGTTCTCATCTGTTGTAAATATGCTGTATCACTCAACATGAATGCCAAAAACTATGACTGGGTTCTTCAGGCTTATTAAATATTGACACCTTTTCCCCCAGAGTGGCTGTTTGACTGCACGGTACAGAAGCTGGTGGTGGTGATCACATGCCTTGAGACAAATGAGGTCCTGGAGCGGTGGCAGTTTGACATAGAGTGTGACAAGACAGCCAAGGACACCAGGTATTTTCATATTTATGTCTATTGTCCTGTGTCAAATCTGAATCCTTTCCATTTTAATGGTCTTAGCTGTTGGGTTATAACAACTAAGAAACTGCCCTGGGACAATAAGGTGGCAGATAAAGGAGTAACAAGATTTTTTTTGTCCTTCACTTCACTAACTTGTGATAGCTTGTGTGTTTCCTTCTATGATGTGTTGGATGTGTTGCATGTTGCAGTGCTCCCAGGGAAAAATCTTTGAAAGCCATTCAGGAAGAAATCCGCTCTGTTATCAGACAAATCACAGCCACTGTCACCTTCTTACCTTTACTGGAAACTGCATGTAAGTATTCCCATTTCTTTAGAATGTTGATCCACTTAGCAGCGTGCTGTTTAAATTATTAAATTATAATATTTTGAAAGGGTTTGTCCTTCATGAAAACAGCACTACTGATTAGTTTTGTGTTGACTTAAGCACTTTCTGTAATGGGATGAAACGGTGTAATACTTTTTTGTCTTGTTTTACCTACATGATTTGTTATTAAAATAATTCAGATAATTGGTATTCTAAAATTCTCCATTTTAGTTCAGTAATATTGCAAATTAAGAATTAAAATTCAGTTAAAATATCACTTAAAATAACTGGAAGGATTGAGTTGTAATAGTTCTCTCATGTACTCTGATTAAAGGTTAGTTCAAGATGCCATTTGGGATAACAGATTATGAATAGAGAAAATTCCAGAGCACTGACGATTCTGTGTTGCTACAGGAGCTTTTGAAATTAAACCAAAAAGCTCAAAAGATCTCAAAGTTTCAAAGCACTTGGATTATATATTTATCTGAAATGTTAGGACATAATATCTTAATGGCACATAAAATAGCAGTGTAGTACACAGGGTTTCTAAATTATGTAGATTGTCATAGTACTCTGTGAAAAGAGTTTTGAAAATGAATTAAAAATCAAAAGTTGAAATCTTATCCACAAAATTATTCAAACCCTTTCTCTCCAGTGATATTTGTTTGGTTGGGCTTTGGCAGGGCCACTTAAGGACATTCAGAAACTTGTCCTAATAGTCCAGACTTATTTTGGCTGGATGCTTCACATCATTGTGTTGAAAGGTGAACTTTTACCCCAGTCTAAATGCACTCTGGGTGAATTTCTTCAAGGATATTCCTGTATTTGGCTGCAGTCATCTGTCTCACAGTTGTTTCCCAAAAAGGGAAACCATCCTATTTGCCAGTGGTAAAGATAGTGACCCTCCTTGTAGTACAAATGACCAGTAAGCTCATAGTCCTTCTTCAGCAAAGACACCACCCTCATAAGTCTCACTGTCCCTACTGCTGAGAAGCACCCCATAGCATGTTACTGCCACCTCCATGTTTTACCACATGGATGGTATTTATCAGTGCTGATTTTCACTCATTGTTGTTCTGCCCCAAGAGGTTTTCCTCCAGTTTCCAGAGTCATTTACATGCAAACTGCAAGTAGGCTGTCATATATCTTTAACTCAACAGTGGCTTCTGTCTTGCCACTCTGACATGGGGCTGGTTTATAAGAATGTTGCGGAGAGGGTTTTCTGTCCATTATGTCCTTCCTTCAAATAGGACTTTTGGAGGTCTTTTAGTGTGGCTGTTGGGTTCTTTCTTGCCTCTCTGACCAAGAAGAGTCTTGTCTGGGAGTCCAGTTTGGCCAGACGGCCAACTGTAACGACGTTAAAGGCTATGCAGCTTTGCTTTCAAAATATTTGCAGTTACTGTGGTCCTCAGAATGATCAAAGCCTTACATAGGACTGATGGAAAAGCATCCTAGATGGCGTTCTCGTTAAACTGGTTAAAGGACCCCTAAGAGCATGCAAATCTGTTAGGGTGACTTTATTGTAGAACTGTAATTGTTTTATTGTTTTAATTAATTAATTTATGGTCTGTCATGCTGCAGGTGCATTCGACCTCCTGATCTACACAGACAAGGACCTGGAGGTTCCTGAGCAGTGGGAGGAATCTGGGCCTCAGCTTATTGACCAGTCGGAGGAGGTCCGGCTTCGGTCTTTCACTACATCAATCCACAAGGTCAACAGTATGGTGGCTTACAAAAGGACAAACTCTGTGTAACCACTGTGTCTGTCCCACTTTGACTGTTTTCTGTACATAATGAAGACTCTTTGTTACTAATCAAGCCTCTCCTTTGGTGAGGCTTTTTATTACTGTATCTCTGAGAAAAAAATTAAACTACCTGCTTTGACAGACACAGCCCTTGATATTCTTTGTCTCGGTGTAGCTGTCCTTCTTTTGCAATGACTGCCGATGGTCAATAGGTGGCAACAGTATCACAGTACACAAAAAATATAGTGCAAGCTTTTGAACACATTCTGCAAATGCCATGTATATAAGAAGTAATATACTTCAATGCATTGTAGGAATTAGAAGTGTATAATCCAGTAAAAAGTTTTAGTAATGTTCTGTTACGAAGGTTTAACTTGATTTTTGAATTGCGTTTTATATTTTTGTAATTTTAGATTGTGTTTAAAGTCAGGTGACATTCTTTTTTTTTTTTTTAACTGGCCGTTATACAAACATCAAAGTCTCCTTGATGGTCCAGCTGAAAAGCAAACATGAGAGACCTCTGCTAGGCTGATCAGCATGAGAAGTAGGACATAAGGTGAATGCTTCCTGTACCTTGATGTCTCAGGCTTAAATTTGTGGCACTTTTTTTCATAAACACATCAATTTTAAACTAATATTTAGGCAGTTTGGTAAATAACCTGATTCCCGAATCTGACGTATAACTTGAGTTGAGAATTTGAAACTGCAGTAGTGCAAACTTGGTTAGAAATGTTTATACCCATCTATCTTGTAAACAAATCGTGTTAAGATTAGGATATGTTTAGATTTTTTTCAGGGTGGTGTATACTACAAAGCTGGATTAATTACAGAGTTTGAGACGGTTAATTAAATCAGAGTCGTTTCTCCCTTTAGGTAGTTATTCATTTGAAGTTTAAATCTAAATCCATGGACCATTGTTTAAATCTTAAGGTGACCCTTACTTGAATCAGCAATGTTGATGTTAATGGTAAATAACAGAGAAATTGGTTGTTTTATCGTAATTTATCACCAGCTGGCCCTATCTGGTCTGATATTGCTTCTGTAAAACAGACATTTTGATGGTACCAACCTTTTGATTGATTGATCAGCATAGTATTGTCTAATATGTTGATACCACAGATAAGAAAGCAACTTGGAAACAGGAAACCTTATCAAAGAGTATTTTTGTGACTGTTGAGGCAAAATACTTATTAGATGTTCTCTCCAGTGGCAAAACAACAAAAAAGATCAAATAAATCACTGGAAAAGAGTAAAATGAGTATCAGAAAGATGGAATTATAAATGTAGTTTGAAGTAAATTTACTGACTTTCTGGTCAAAAGCTAGCTGAGAAGAAAATAAACCCTAAGACAAATATGCCTTGGAGTTTATATTGGAAATGTTCACTATATGCGTGTTGGAGAAAAAACACTAGAAGGAACACTAGGAAACAAACTTGTGACTAATTAAATATATATATTTATTTTGAACAACTTTTAAGTCAAAATTGGCTCACAACATGAAAGACTTGATATAAAGTCAATAAATATACAAAAGGCATGTGAAAACAGTAACACAGTGGGGGGGAAAAAATTCTGTATGTTTGAAGTGGATGTGATCCTTTGTAGCTGTATATGTTAGCTTAGTTCTGTGGTGCCCTGAAGTGAGATATTTTTGGTGTGCATCTACCTCTTTAATTCAATGAGTGAGCTACAGAAATCCCAGTGATGGGGCTAAAACAAAAATATAGCTCAGTATTAATGTCCTCGCATAGACACTATGCAGGGTGTTTAGTGACTCAGTACATAGATCCCAGTCTTTCTGTTTTCTCTTTCAGCAGCTTCCTTACTGTAAGCACTAATTTATATTTCACCTGGAAAGGTCTAAGCAAATTACTGCTTTGCTCTTACCTACCCAGTCCTTCAGTGATGTTCTTGCAAGGAAGCCTATCGCCTCACTATATTCTTTGTTGATTTATTCCCACCTCCTTCCCCATAATCTTTTTCAGTGACTAGATAGGTGAAAACAATAGATTCTAAGAGCAGATAACATTAAGCATCACCAAACGTAGGTCAGCCTTGCCCAAGCGAGATGGAACCAATAAGATTTATGTCTCAAAAGTCAAATTCCATTGTCCCAGAGTTGTTGTGGAGCTCATGACCGGAGCAATTGAGCAATTGTGATTACAAATGACCCATCGCTTAAAACTAAAGTTTCAGATGTAATGTAATGGCCTGAAGAAAGTGAGTGGGCTGACTCCATGTTTAAAGTCCTCCATTCAGTAAGCCTGCTTCTTCAGCCTGTTCTGCCAACAGCTTCCAATTCTGCCTGTTTTTCCTACAGCCCTCCAGCAGGGGGGAGCAGGAATCCGACATACTAGCCAGTGTCTGGAACAGGCACAGAGGGAGAAGGTAGATAATAATTTAGATAGGAAATAGGCAGGTAAAAAAAGTCAACAAATCGTATGCTGCAACAAATCGCATTGATGTCTTTGCCACAGGTTAAATGCATAGCTCATCGCAATGCAATACATTTAGGAGTGGATACAAGATGAGAAGACTTATAAACTGGCTTTGTTGTCTTTTACCTCATATAACTGTACGCAAATGGCATCGATGAAAGAGACCTGCATGCTAGGAATCTTATCACGTTTATCTCTGTTCATCAGATCCTAAGGGAAAGAAAGGTGGGTAAAAGGTAGTTGGGACATCTGGTGGTGAGGTCTTGGCATGGCATGTTTCAAAAGCATGATGCAAAGTGTGTTGTAAGTGAACTTACAATAGGTTCAATATTCAGTTCTTTTCTTTCTTTGTCCCCCTGCTCGAAGAACTCTGTGGCCACAAGCTCAGCTATCTGAAAAAACAGATAAAAGGGCATGAGAGAAAATGAGGACCGTTGGGAAATGTTCATATTAATCTTGCTTTCTTTCCGTTCTTCCTAGAAGATTCCGGCAATCTTCTGATGTATTATTTCACAGTACCCCAGGCCTTTCCACTGCCTCTTCTTTTCTCTGCCAGGATTAATTTCCTATATCCTGCTAATACTGCTCACATTTGCCACCTCTGCACTTCCTGCACTTTTGTGGATGGCCATCACCATAACAGGATTATTCATATTGGTATTTTTCCACATATTGGTGTCTCCACATATTTTAACCCTGTTCTGATTCTCCCAGACCTGATAATGCATTTTGTCTGTCAGTAATAATACTGTCACAAATCAAGTACATTTTACAGCCTTTCACACTGAAATACTGAATAAATGGTCTTATTTTATTAAGCAGTCAATGCAAATGTGTATTGAAACGAATGAAATGAAAATGATGCCATTATACTAAATAGAGAAGTATCTTTACTTCAGAAAAGTAATAAATTACAGCATGTACATATAGGTTTGGATACATATAGGTTTGGAAACTGGAGCGTTTCATCTGGGCAGCTTTCCTGACAGTTGTGGTATAAATATGGCAACTGACAGTGGCTCAGAGTGTTTTGGCTGTTCCAGGGCCATCAAGTATCTTTGTAGTGCATTACTTTAGGCTGCTTAATCTGGGTCTGTAGTTTTTTTGCATGCTTGGGCCAAATTCAGACGGTCAAATCTGTGCTATCTGAGCGTTGACCTTGGAACTCAGAAAACACAATGGACCAACACCAGCAGATAACATGGTACCCAAAACCATCACTGACTGTGGAAACTTTACACTGTGCCTCAGTGCTTCTGGTGCTGTCTCTTGTTTAAGAGTGGCTTGATTCAAGGAATGCGACAGCTGAAACCCATGTCTTGCATACGTCTGTGCATGGTGGTTCCTGAAGCACTGACTCCAGCTGCTGCCCACTCTTTGTGAATCTTCCCCACATTTTTTAACGGGTTTTGTTTCACAATCCTCTCCAGGTTGCGGTTATCCCTATTGCTTGTACACTTTTTTTTCTACCACGTGTTTTCCTTCCCTTTGTCTCTCTATTAATATGCTTGGACACAAAGCTCAGCCAGGCTCTTTAGCAATGACCTTTTGTGTCTTGGCCTCCTTGCACAAGGTGTCAATGGTCATCTTTTGGACAACTGTCATGTCAGCAGTTTTCTCCATGATTGTGTAGCCTACAGAACTAGACTGAAAGACCATTTAAAAAGGCTTTCGCAGGTGTTTTGAGTTAATTAGCTGATTAGAGTGTGGCACCAGGTGTCTTCAATATTGAACCTTTTCACAATATTAAAATTTTCTAAGATATTGAATTTGGGATTTTAATCAGTTTTCAATTATAATCATCAAAATAAAAAGAAATAAACATTTGAAATATATGAATGTAATGAATGTAATATGTAATGAATGAATATATATAATATATAATATAAAAGTTTCACTTTTTGAATGGAATTACTGAAATAAATGAACTTTTTTATGATATTCTAATTTTATGACCAGCACCTGTATATGTAAAAAAGTTGATTTACCAAACGGTTTTGTAAGAGGTGGATAGCATAGATTTTGGCTTTAGTATTTATTCACATATGGGTAAAGGCAAATGACTGAATATACCTTTTTATTATCTACCTGAACTCAATATTAAGCCTGGAACAGGAAGAAATGTTTTTATGGAAATCAGACTTGCGTCATTAAACCACCATCTGTGTACGTGTGAGAGAGCTAGTGTCCAAAAAGCATTTAATTCTAAATTCATGCATAAGACATATATTGGAAGGGGAAACTGCTTCTAAATAATTATAATACGTTCTGTGTTTTGGCTAAAAGTAAAGCATAACTACATCTTGGCAACTTCGTTCCTGTCTGTCAGCCTATGTGTACATGTGAGGAATCTTGTGTATGTGCAGATCAACGGACATTTAAGGTCAAGAGTACTGTTATGTATGAGGGAGACTGTGTATGTGTGTGTGTATGTGTGTGTGTGTGTGTGCATGCATAAATGAAGCCAACAGTACACAGCTTTCACCCGCTGCTAATGAGCAACCCTGAGACTAGGAAACAAATGAGAATAATACATGTACAACAGGAGTAAGAGACATGAAATAGTTGAAAGACCTTCCATGGGGTCAAGGAAAGTACAAAGTCACTACCTTTGATTTGTAATGACTTGGTTTTTGTTTACTCTTACCCTCTTTTGTACAGGCCAGGGCTTTGTAATAGCAGAGATATCACATGCAGTCATCAGCATGGACCTGTAGAATAGAAACGTTGCCACAGAACCACAAAAAACAATCTCTTTATCTAGACAGTTTTCCTTGCAAACTAATTTATTCTTGAAAATAAGACATTTATTTTTGTTCTAAGTCATGCAAGTCCATCTCTACCCCCACTTACCTCAGCAAGTCTTTGTGTTGGTCATCCTCCCAAACAAACTGACTGTTTTTTGTCAATTCAAAGAACTCTGTTCTTTTCCTATAGAAACAAGTCATTTATTTTTTCCAGCAATAGACAGCCTAAATACGCCACTGGTACAAAACAGACTCAAACTTGTGCTCAAACTTTTAGAATGCTGACAAATGAAAATTTGATATTAGACCAGAAACTAGAAAAAGTCAAATCTTTTAACTAAAGCTGTTAAATTTTAACTGCCAATGTGGCTGACACCTGGTACCTACTTCATGTAGAGAGCCAGATCAGTTGCCAAAATAGCCTTCTCAATCATCTTCAGTGTGGTTTTGTACTCATCTAGGGACAGACCGCTTAGAATCTGATTGCCCTGAGCAAATGTAAATGACAAAATATTATTTAAATATTAGGGTATCAAATTACTTCTTGAACCTAGTAAACTCCCAGAAAAGTCCTAAACTTGGTTTAACTTCAAAGTAAAAATATCCATTTAATGTTCATTCAAACTGAAATGAAAGCACCAACAAATCAGGAAATCTGAATCATTTTCATATTTCTAGGAGCCAAAAACGTCACTAGGAATATAGAGATCCCTGGAGGCAACAGAAAATGCCGGGAGGAGGTCATGATGGAAGAAAGCACTTATGCAGGAACACTTCCAAGACAGTTACTACCTTAAAAAGTTCTCAACTGAATTTATTGGATCTGAATGGTTTAATAAATTACTCTTTGTGTGTGATTTCAGGTTTATTGTAACTTGACCTTACCTGAACTACTGAACTGAAATTACTCAAAGGGTAGAATCTCTCTCTCTCTCTGTGTTATCAGATCTTCAGGTGAAGGTCTTCCACACATCATGTGACAGAAGTTCACTAGGATCACTAAGGCTTAATTAAGGGATTAAGGGGTACTTACTGGGCTATTGAGGATCATGAGGCACTGGTCAAAGTGGTGGTGCTCCATAATAGAGTGGCCATAGAGCTGGGCCAGAGGATGCTCACTCCTATTTACACAATGAAATGGTTTTAGAAGTAGTTTCTGCTTCATGGGTGTTTTAATGTGACAGCTTCCTTTATGTTTCCCGAATTATAGAAGCACAAGTATACAAGACCTTTTGTCAGTTTTTTTTATCTGATTTTATTGTCCAACATCTTTTTTTTCCTTCTTTTCAAACTAGACATCACCCAAAGCAACTGTGCAAACAAACCTCTTGATATACGAGTTGTTGACACCTCTGTGGTCCAAATCGTGACACAATGTTGCAATCATCAGGGCCAAAACCTCCATATCACTTAGATTATTCTGTTAATGAGAAAATAACAAACATGACTTTTCATCATTTTCATACATTCGCTCTCATTAATGTAACAGGTAATTCATGAAAACGATCTGTAGTGGGATCAAAATTTTACCGTGTCTTCTTGCTGCTGTTATTTTGTTATTATATTATTTATAAAAAAGGAATGTTACTTTTACTACTGTGTATTTTAATGCATGTGTTAGCACTTTTTGTGTTTGGGTTAGTGCCCTTTTATATTGGCACTTTCTAGCATAAGTAATGCAATTTAAAGTAGCACAGAAGTTGACATTTAGCCCAGCTGACGTCTGACATCCTTTTCTTTCAAGCTTTTGCCTGTAGATAGGGTTTTCAAAATTCATCTAACAACATGTACATCTTTTATTGAAGGTGGATTTGAACGTGAGACTGACTTGTCCAGCCCACAACAGGTCACACTGTGCCCCTCAAGCTCAGACTGTCTCTAATTTATACTGGCAGGATACTTTGGGTCAAGAGACTCAGTGGGTTTCTTCATAGCTCTGACGACTGTGTTTGATTCACAAGTGCAGCTGGTTTACCACCTGGCAACCATACCCAAGACTTCATTTTGTATTCATATAGTTGGTTCTGTTCTGTTGAATTATGACTTGGACTGAATTATTTCCTGTCTGACATTCTAATTGCATGTTTTTTAATCACAGACAACTGTCCTCATGCTTGAATTCGGTTTAAAGTAAGAGCTGAATAAAAAGTCCTGTTATGCAGTAATGATAATAAAAACACTGGATGGTCCCTAATTTTCTGTAAAATGTGACAAAAGTGACAGAACTGCTAAGGAAAGATTAATCTTCGCTGGCTATTATGTGAAATTACTAACTGAATTAGAAGCTAGGAAAATATCAGTTGGTTACACAAGCATGAAAAGCAGAAATCATATTATTTTTATTACACAGATTTGCATACTGGTTTTGAAATTAAACAATGACTACGAAGTATAGACCTTCATATCCAGTGAATTACATAAGATTGACAATGGCACATGTTTTGCTGTATTGCTGTCTTCTCACACGAAGACCAAAGTGTCAGTTCTAATAAAGTGGGCTATCAGAATCCATCCTTCAAAGAAGCCAAAACAGTTTCCAAACCAATTGTTACCTGCAGTATGTAACAGTGCAGTGGTAGTAATAATATATAACATTGACAGACCACAGTAGAGCACAAGAATGATTGACAAAGGTACCCTTTCAATCATGATGAAAAACCACTGAACATCTTTAAGAACACTATACAGGGCATGAGTATAGATGTTCCAAAGATAAAGAGAGGGATTCGCCAACATAACCTGAAGAAAAAGATCATGTTACAGTTTACTAAAACGTACATAAAAGGAATGTAAAAAGCATCCAATATGGTAGAGTACTAAGCCAAAACAAGTCTTCTTGATCCAAAGTATACCAGCGAAACTAGCATGGCTGCCAAGTGGAACTGTTACTCTGACCAACCAAATACTACAAAACTAACTAGATGGCCTTTCAACTTGCCGTAGGAAAATTACATGTAGCATACTGTAAAAGCAACTATGACTGGTTTTAGGACTAGGTGGAATGTTCTTGAGTGTCCTTTGCCTGGCCTGAACACGAGCATTTAATTTACTGAAATTAACAGAATGATCCATCATCCAGCTGTTAGTTTGCTTCAAGAAATGGTTGTTCACAACTGCAAACATAAAACAGCTTAGTGATATCACTTCAAGTTATTTTGTATTTTAAAATATCTGAAAGCTAAAGCAAAAGCTAACAGCCTACTAGGGTTTTCTGTGTCCCTACACAATTGGGTTGTTGGAATGTTATTGACAGTGGCTCCCTTGTTACAGGACCAACTTCCTCAAGGAAGAATTTTCCAAAGAGACACGTCTGTTTTGTTTTCAAGTCCTCTGGAGCATGGTGGTCACTGCTAATACATCCAATGGCCATTATGTAGAGAGTGAACTGTTTATGTCTCTCTGTGGAAACACTACCCATGAAAGAACCTCTCATGATTATTGTCAGTCGATGAAAACTTGCAGATATCTCTGTCATTTTGTTTTGTTAACACAGTGTTTTACCATTTTTGCTTTCTTGGCGGATACACACACTCAACTTCATGGGAAAGCGATGATGTGCAGAAATGCATCCCTACCAACAACATTCAATCAGGCACAGAGCAGTAAACACAGAAAAATTATTATATATACAAGCTTGCTGTTCTTTGTCAGGCTTCACTATAAAATGTAGTTAAGCCCATCTGTTATGGTACTATTAGCAGAACACTGGCGTTTGTAAAAGCATTTTTTCTATCTTGAAATTATGTCCTATGGGAGGTTATTTTTGTGGTATTTGTACCACAAAAACAACAATTTACAAACATTTTAAATTATGTTTACTGCTGATAACATAGTTTAGCACTGCAATATATATAGGAAACCATGCTATACCAAAACTATTCCAGTTCTGTGCAATACTAGTTCTTGTTACATCTAACTTGAAAAAAATATGACTGACCTTTTTTAATACATACTTTACATTCACTGTGATTGCTAATTTTAAAACTATTAGGAAAACTATTACAAGCAGATTAGCACTGTGAGGGCAGACTACTTTTCTAGCCTGATTGATAACCACAAAAAACCTTTAAATTCCTTTTTACTACAACTGACAATCTGGATAGCCACTCACCTCCGACCTCATTAGAACCTTCTAACAATAAGTAGTGCTAATTTGCTGAGTTCTTTGGCAGTAAAATCTTTTTCCATTAGGAAATGCATTACCTGCTGTCAACAGCCCCCACAGGCAGGCAAAGTCATAGTGTACCAGAAAGCACTTTCTTAGTTTTCTTAGAGATTGACCATGAATCACTTACAAAAGTGATTGGACCTTTAAACACTGCTGGCTGTCTCCTAGACCTCATAACCAACTAAATTCTTCAAATGCATTTATAGCGCACAGTCTGATAGCATTGCTAATGCTTTGTTAATATTGTTAATCAGTCACTTAAACAAGAAATTGACCAATAAAGACAGTAGTTATTAGGCCTTTGACCCAAGTCTTAGCAATGAGTAAATTGGACCCCACAAATCTTAATAATTATAAACCAATCTCCAATATTCTATTCTTAGTGAAGATATCGGAGAAGGTGCTATCTCTTCATTTACAGGATTACTTAAAATTAAACAGCACTGAGTTTAATGAACTGAGACTTTTCATATCATAGCATAGAAACCTCACTAGCTATGGAGTGATTATCAGTTGAAGTGAAGCGCAAGTACAATATCAAAAACCTGTATGTCATATTTGACTGTAATCTTAAATGTCATGTTAGCAATGTCTCTAGAACAGTGATTAAAATATTTTCTGAGTAAAATAGCCAAGGTCAGGAATAAAAGCCCCATACTTGCATTTGTATAATCTTATCTGGAGTACTCCAATGCGCTATTAGCAGGCCTCCCAAAGAAAACAATTTCAAGCCTTCAAAGGATACAGAATGCACGAGCCAGAGTCCTAGCATGTGCAAAGAGTGCATATTACACCAGTCCTTAAGGAATTGTACTGGCTACTTCATTGGCTACTGTCATTCTGAACTGACTTTAAAATCCTGACCTATTCACCTTTAAGAGTCTTGCTCCACTTTACCTCAGGAGTTTGATAACAAGGCACGACCCCTCAAGGGCCCTCAGATCAGCTGATGAAAACATTCTCGTGCTGCCCACCACTCGTATAAAGAGCATAGAGGTTACTTTCTGCTACCATGGCCCCAAACTCTGCAACTCTATTCTAGACGACCTTAGAGCCAATGATTTAAATACATTTGAAAAGAAAGTAAGAACGTTTTTATTACATGGGGCCTTTAATTACATTGTTAGTATTTTTATCTGTACTTCAATAAGTGCCTATGTTTCTGTGTTTACTGTATTGTGGTTCCATTCTGAAATTGAGTTTTTTACTTATCATTTTATTTAAGTGTTGTTGTGCAGAATTCTTAACAGGAAACCCACAATCCTAACACAGATCACGTCCACAAACACCCTTTGTGCGAACAGCTGACATACAGTGACAGAGTGGTTAGATGCCAGGCTCAAACTCAGTAGGTGCTGAAGCTGAGGAGGCTAGTGCCCTGTTGGGTTCATCAGTTTTTTTGTGCTGACCTGTAGTCTCCCGGATTTGAGGATACTGAACATGCACTGGGACGTGTTGAAGGCGTGCCGCCAGTTGTGGTAGGCCACGTTCTTCCTGTAGTTCTTCTTCACACTCAACACCCACTGGCACAGGTTCTGAACACAGGCAAAAATAATAGGCAAGAACCATCAGAAATGCGCAGAAGGATCAGGAAGCGGGGAGGATCCCAGAAAGACTGCAACAACCGAAATGGCAACAGCAGCTCTTTAGTCATGAGGACATCTTATCAAGAAAAAAAAAAACAACTAAATTCAATTTGCTTGTTTTTAGAATTAAATTGTAAACCAGGAAAATCGCTAATCAAATTTCTTTACTGTATCAATTGTCTGTTCTTTTTATCTCTGCAGGTTGATACAAATAAGCTAACAGAAATACTACCAATGTACAACAAGCATGGACATGGTTACTGTACAGAAGAAAATGAGCGGCCATCACCTCGTGATTAGTATTTGCACTGGTATTTATTATGATTTAGATTAGCAAAAAATAACGTTTTAATTTCTTTTAGAGAAGCTTATGCAGTAAAAAGAACAGATTCTTATTAAAAAGGTAAAGAAAAAAAAAAGAAAAAAATAACTTTATCACAACTAAAAAAAACAAATCCAAACATCCCTACGCCACAGAATAAGAGCACATGCACCATAAGGCAGAGTGGCCCCCGGCTCGTCAGTACGGGCCCCCCGCAGGGGGCCAGGCTTGTCTGCATTGTGGCACTGTTCTTGCCCGCAGAGGGTGGCAGCGCCACCCCATGATCAATCTGGACCCGACGGGAGCCTGCCGGGGTGGTCGGAAAGAGCGTCTGCTTTCGCTCACGCTTTACGGGGCCGTGAGCGCCCGCTGGCGATTTCAATAAAAAGCCTGTCTTTGTGCTACGTCTGTGGCCCTTCTCTCCTGACACCGAGGGCCATAAAAGGAGCTTGTTCACAAGGGTCAGGCGTGGTGAGTGGCACTGATGTTTTTTTGTTATTTTTTTTAACAGTATGGACGGGCCGATGCTTCATTGGACAGTTAACTCAAAGGAGAAGGTGTAGGAGTGTAAGGTTTTATTTCAGTAAGAGTATTCGGTAGCTGCTACAACTGGGATATTTTTGCAATAGTGATGTTTAGTGAATGATTGGCATTTTTCAAATATTATACTGCAAAGACTCCGTAGGTTTGTACCTGCTATGTCTGGGCTAGTAACTTATTATATTCCTATTTTGCGATATATTACAGTTTGGTGTCTCCCCACTTGCAGGATCTATTCCTTAATATCTAATTCTCCTGCTTGTATGAGTGATCATAAACATAGAATAGTGCACCTTGTACTTCATTTGAAAGTTCTGCACGAGCTTGAGGTCCACAAACATGCGTATAGTGGCCTGGGTTGTTTCCACATCTGACAGATCAAAGTCACTGAAGCTGAAGTCCAGGAGTCTCAGAGACTGTGCAGAGGGAACGGTGGCTGCCTTTTGACAAAGAGAGCACACAGACAAGCGTCAACAAACACACACACACACACACACACATACACACACACTGTCTATGTAAACAGCCTATCAACCTCCAACTCTAGAGATCTCTGTCAGGCATTAATAATCAATGAGCAGTGATCAGCATATTTTGAGGCACACAGGATGAGCATTTAGCTGTGCTCGGCTCGTCTCTCTAGCCGAGAGCAGCGCCTTTCATGGCAATAAATGCTATTTGTGCTGCGCTCAGCCTCCCTTTTCTCTCATCTTGCTTTCATTGCCCTGGAGGAACAGTGTTAAAACTACACAGTATGCACACAAGCAAAATTAGGCCACTTTTAACTGACATTTTGCTGTAGGTGAATCTGGGTTGGAACAGAAGTGGGGTTATATATATTACACATATGTATTCCTCAAAAAATACTAATGTAATGCACCACAAGTTTTTCCATTGATAATTTACATAACTGGGACCAATTAAACATGATTAAAAGGATTGATTCCATGATTAATTAACTAACTAATTCAGTCAAGCTTTTCTACTTTTTTCACAACTTGGATTCTATGGGAAGTCCTAATAAATAGAGCGTACAAAGACAACAAATCTGTGTATTACTAGACAAGCGGCCTCGCACAGCATGGAACACTCCTGTTTCTAACCCCGGGCTGGCCCTGGCCATCGTCGGCAAACTGAGCCCGTTTGCAGAGTGCGAACGCTGAGGTTTCAAGAGGCGGGAGGCGTCAAAAGAATAAAGTATAATTTACCGCAGTTACCTGGAGCGCCCGCGTCTCCTCCTCCGCAGCAGAAGCGTGGTAAGAGAGAACCTGAAGGACACACGCATAGATGCACATACGTACAGAGGCACGCTCGTGAACAGAACATGCACCACCCTTTGTGTACCACCCTTCTGAAATTACTGTTTGGATAAGTGAATGCAACAATGCTCACTTTTAGCTCGTGGAAGGCTTGACATTTAGCTGCTCACAGGTTAAAACATTAACGCTTTACAAATCTGCATCTTTATTCATAAAATCAGCATTACCATTCACTCTCTGGCCATTGTATGGTGTTATAGTGTATACCTGAGCTCAGAACTACCTCAGAACTATCAGGCTGTTAAGTGACCCACTTTCCACTGTACGCCATCCAGATGACCCCCATCCCTTTTTTCACTTCACACCACTACCACCACTGTCCCAGAGATCGTTAGTGCATGAGAAAAGAAATGGTGAGGAGAGGGGTGTAAGTGGGGGATCAGGACAGGGCCTGAAGGGGTGTGTGTATGTGTGTGTGTCAGCTGCAGAAGACTGGGCCACCACTGATAGTGAAAGCTCCCCCCTGCAGAGAGAAGAGAGGTGAGTACGCAGCCTAGAGCGGGTGGCGTGTGCCTGGAGTCTGGGAGGAGCATGTAGCTGGGAGGGGTTGTGTGCTTTGTTTCTAAGAGAACCCCACCTACACACACACACCTATTTAGGTGATGACGGGCTTTGATCATTATCTTTCCTCTTTAATCCTTATTCGCACCATCCTTTGGGTCTAATTACCATATATTTTTTATTGTTTTATTGTTTTGGGGTAATAAATAACTACGTTCACTGACCTCGAGCGTGACTTCCTGTTTAGCCATAGCCCTCTCCACAGTCTCATACATCTGAGTGTTCTGGATGCCCAGTCCACAAAAGATGGCGAAGGCTTCTAGAAACTGCTCATCGTTGCGATTAAACGCCTTCACCTCACCTGTGCTTTCATCCATCTTGTTGACCAGCTGGCAAACACCTTCAAGGGAAAAAAAACAACAAAAAAACAACCCAGCCTGTGATAATCCCCGGAGGCAGAGGTGCCATGTATGTGCTTGCTGACAGGTGCTTACAGCCAGGGGACTCTTATTGGTTGTTTACACATGTTGAACAGCGTTATAAATCTAACCAGGCACGCCATAAACAATCAGTCCTCCAGGAAAGGCAGAATTGATTTCTTAGTAACACATATTGTTTATGGCCTTTCCTATTACACACTTTCTATGTGCACGAATGGTGGCCCATGAACTGTTCAGTTTATTTTCTATGCAAAGCAATAGAGAATGTATTGGCCTTAGCTGAGAATAGAGAATGTGTTACCCTTACTGTGCCTCTACAAACGGATCATTTCATGAGACTGATATAATAAAAGACCCCAAACGCCAGATCATCTGAACCTTTGTACCCAAGGAACTGGAATTTGCAAGCAAAATGGATTATTTCGTTTCATCAGCGACACAATGGATGACACATTATCTTTAGCTGGATAATGCTGTTACTTGAAAATGCACACTGTGGATTGCTGAAAATGTATCTGCTATTGTGGATGTGTGGATCATTGGAAACACGCTATTTTAATTATATAACTGGTGTAACTAATTCAATAACAATATTTGATTATGTATTTAAACTTGTACTTCAACTTGAGGATTTAAGACAAGGCAATGCCTTTATAAGACAAATCATGCAATACTGAGTAATACTATACACAAATTAGATGTGATATTACATTATTCACATCATATCTGTTACTGTAATCCTAGTAAAAGGCAACAGCTGTATCCCAAAGCCACTGTTATGAAAGGAAATAAGACCTCAGAGAATAGCCACAATCTTACCTATTACTTTATCTTTCTTCCCATTCCTGATTGGTGTGCACAACAAACTCTTGACATGGCAGTTCGGGCTCTCACACTGGGAAGAGCGACATTCATAGAGATTCAGCTTTGGAACCGAAAGAGTGAAGGCCTTATGTAATATATGAGATCAATATCTGGCACAGAAAAAGAGATTTTTACAAAAGGGTGTGGAGAAAACGTCCATGAGAACTGTGTGATTCAGGCCCAGAATGGGATCTCCTTTGGGATAAAGGAGTCCAGTGCAGTGCTCTTTTGTACACTTACAGTCCAAGGAAATAACTGGTCCTTTGTGATGTCAGGGATGTTCAGTGGTTCCATGGTGTTCTTCACGTACTGGGCATACATGTAGTTAATCTTATTCACATCACTATCCCTGTAATGGAAAAAAGGCAGAATTTTACTGTGGTTTAAACTACAGTAATGTATAAACTCATCACAGGTTAAAATGGCTGCACTATTATACTGAACAGGAATGAAAAGCAACCTCTGGTAATACAGACTTTGAATTCTAATCTAACGTTGTTTTTATTACTTAACTCACTCATGTTCTTGATTTTATTTTCATAAACGCTTCATAAATGCCGTTATGATCTGAACTGCCATACATCTGAGATGTGAAGCAATGTTCTTTCATAAGCTTAATCCTCTAATTGGGAACATCTTTAAAACAAATATTTACTGTCAGGAAACAGCCTGGAAACCATTTTACATTCTTTCACTAAGGTAAATAGCTTCAGGATCAGGATATGACCTTCTCACTCATAAATAACCCAAGAGGTACTTTAGGTTCTTAAAAATGTAATTTTTATTACTAATAACAATGCAGAATCTCTTGGAATCCAATCTAATGTTATCATTAAACATTTAACAGTGAACTATTGAAGAATCCACTAGTTCACACTGTCTTAACACCAATCTCTTCCATTTGGCAGATTCCACTATATGCCACACTTCATTACACTTCAAACTAGTAGTTACACACACACAAAATAGTACTTGCATGCACAAAAGATATTTGGCTTATGCTAATGTGCAAGCACCATTAAAAAGGTGTCTGTGTTTAAGGGCCAATGTGTAGAAGAATTTAAGAGAATGAGGGAAAACTACCTCGCTAAAACTACCTGTTTTAGTCTACCAGAAATTAGAATATTTTTTCTGCATTTCCCAGCAAAGCTCATGAAAATTATTTTCTCTTTTACTCTCTCATAAAGTAAAATCTTATCCTGCTTTTCAGCAGGCTGCAACAACAAACAACAATTATGTTGAAAGCCATATTTCCTGAGGAAAGAAAATTATTTTTTTACGTCGTACAGTGCCTGCGATTTTACACTACATGATCCTTACACTGTTTTTCCACATGGTCGATTACCAGCCGCATATGTGAGTAATAGAACTGTCAAAAAGAGCTTGTGGTTTTAACGGAGTGCCCACATTAAAAAACAGGCATCTACGTGCAGTTTGGGAGTGAGTTTCGTGCCTCTCTGAAAACCCTTGAAAGGAAAGAGAGAAAATTGCTCCATCGACACAGGTGAACTTAAACAGATTGTGATTAAGCACCTGTCAGATCAGCTATGGAAGAGGCCATTGTTGAAACCAAAGTGTAGTCTTACATGCTTCTGTCCTGATCCTTTTATGGCTAAAGAACGTTTTCTTTCTTAAAAAAAGACATCTAAAAAGACCTTGCACTGGTATGTTCAATGTCTGTTTGTGATCAAAAGTTCTGGTATGAAAAACATGAAAGGTCATTGTTCATCTAGACCGCTTGCCACCTTGACTTGTTTTGCTTTCAGTATGTATCCAGGATGCTTCGCAAACACTTTGTTTATAATTGCAATAAGCATACAGTTAAACACTTTATTATGCTTTGACTCTTACCTGTTTGTATACTCTCCAGATCCAGTAAGCTCCTCATATTCCATATGGAACACGCTTGAGAAAGCGTTCTGTGACACAAGCAGAACAGTCATAAGCTAAATCGCTGCTCCACGCAGAGGTGAATGCAGGCAAGCTTTCATGGGAGGGAAGCCTGTAGTTTCTGGGACTTCTTTATGCCGCTAGTTGCCGGTGACTGACTGGGTAAACGTGACCCGGTATCCCAACAGCCATGCGGTTTAATGCACTTGTGTTTGGCTGTTTCAGGACGAGTTAAAATTTCCCGCCTGCAACAATTAAAATCGTTTTGGATCTTGGTGGTGGCCAAATGACATTAGTCAAGCAGGCAAGACGGAAGAACCTGTAACGGATCTCCACAGTAAACAGCGAGGAAATTTAATACACCATTCATCGGCTCTGGCAGAAGCTGAGTTTATCTCAGCATTCTTAGACACACGGTTAGCTCCTTATAGGGACTTGTCTGCTAACCTGAGGCCGCCTCGTAAAAAGCTGCATTTTCCAAATTTTAAGAGATCATGAAAACAGAATAAGATGAACCATGGAGTCATCCAGATTAATTTTATCAGGACAAAATATTAGAAAACTGGTTCAGTTTGTAATATCCCTGCTTCAACAAACACTGTACATTTAAGACATTAACTGTAACTTTGTTAAAGAAGAAGAACGTGTTCATCAGGTAAATATAAACTGGGCTCTTCTCTTTCAAAAACACAGCGGGGCTGCATCAGTAGTCAACAAAATATCTGTCAAGCTGACAAACCCCAGAACTCTTGCTGGGGCCCATATAAATCAGTGTGATTGGACTAAGTGGATTTCTTCTGAGCACACGGTCTCTGGGACCACTAAGACATGTCTCTCTCTTAGCAAGTGGCTTGAAGCTGCAGGAGACCACAGCAGAGCAAAACAGACCTCCCACAGAGAGAGGCAAATGTCAACATTCATTAGATATTACCCTACATACAGCCCACCATGCAATTTGTGACTTTAATGGTTTCAGAAACTTTTGAGACATTTCCTTGTAAAGAAAATAAGAACACAAAACATCCTTTAGTACAACCAGCTGTTTAATATAAGATAAGCCCTGCTAACCCCCTAAAAATTGCTCTCACGAGAACCCATACTTTACATGTACCATGCATGGATAAAGAACATATCCAAACAAACATTTGACTTCCACCATAACCAGTCTAGAATAGTCCTTCATGACTTTTTATTCCAACCTGCTAGAGAATGTGGCTTTAATTTTTGCCTCCAACTACAGTCCCCCTCAAACATCATCTGCTTCAGGATTATAAAAGAAATCATTCTTGCGGCACTACCTGAATAACTCTCCAACACAGAGAATTCTCATCAGCCACAACTCTTAGCATTATGGAAATTCTTGGCCATGTTTTGCAAACAGAAGAATTTCATAAAACACCCATAAGCAAGGCGTGAACTTGGAGAACTGTGCTTTAACTGTTGTTAATACAACAGATTGAATAATGGTCTTTTACCCAAATTTTCCACAGTGACTCACCTGGCCAAAATCCTGCTCCTTAGTATTTTCAGTAAGGGAGCATCCTTGTCACAAGCTGTTAATGTAATACATGGCAATCACTGGCTGCATTTGACATTAGAAGCTTTACTCCTAAGAACTATATTAAAGTTCTCTCCCATTTCAGATATACTGGATGTTCTTTGGTGCTAATACTTTTAAAATCGATGTTTACTTTCATGGGATTTTCAAGGACAGTAACTGGTGTTTGTTTCTCTCTATGTGTGTGTTTGCATGTCTCTTGTAATTGCTCCTTTGCCAGTATAGAATAAGGGAGCAATTCAGGCCCTCTCCTGCTTGTGGTTTTGCTGTAAATGAAACCAGTGTTGCCTACTGATTGGCCTGCCACTCACCCGTTCAGTTCAGCACACCAAAATACCCAGTACTGGCTCTGAAAATGGTGCATAAGCTAAGGTACCTCTCAACATTATACCAAATGTATAATACGTATATACTGCGCGTTTTTCAAATTCTGTCCTTCAAATCGGAAATTATCATGATTTATAAAACACTGACATTAAATTGAACTACATTTAGAAAGATCACTTTTAGAACTTGAAATGACATCCACTCGAACAGGAACCACTTTCATAAACGTGGATGAAAGACTACATGAATGTGAGCCAGATTAAGCTATACATTACTCAGTACTGTGCTTTTAAAGTCTTCAACAGTGATAAATTATCTACTGTAATAATCACCATATTGATATTCCTTCATTCAGACCTCAGTTAGCATTTTCTCTTTTTTTTGGCCACTCCATTTTTTTTCTACAGTACCACAACAGGCTTTACTGCTGCAATAATTCCTAATTAGTGTTTTAAGGATCTATGAGGTCATCTGCAAAAATAATTTTGGTCCATCAATTGAACGCTCCCACCCTCAAGCATGTGGTATTACTAAAAACTTTCCCTTAGTTCCACAGCTCAACATAAACTGCTTATTGCTTTGCAATGTCTTTTTTTCTCTCTTGATCTAACACTCATTTTAGTTCAGTTGCATGCATTGACTTTTAGCTATATTTCCAATTCAGAGGTAGATAGTTTTGAATATTTCAAAAGAAGTCATGCTGAAACATGCCCCAATGTCTGAAATGCATTGGTAATTGCAGTGAAACACTCTCATTCCTTGACTATTGTGTCTCATTCCTTGACTATTTTCTACTGTCTAGCTTCAACCTTTTCCCACCCTTACATAAAAGCCCCTTTAATGGGTCAGCAAAAGGAAAGTGAAGTGTTCTTAACTCACCGCTGTTTCACCATCAGCAATAAACACAGTGCACTCCTGAGCCTGCATGAAAGACAAGATGGTGGCGGCGATCTTCCGCAGAAGCACATCCAGCGACTGCTGTTCTTCAAAGATGAGGCTGGCCAGGTCCAGCAAGACCTGAGCCGCAAGGTTAACAAGCCAAGAAGATGAGAACCAAGACCTGATGCTTTCCAATCAAAGACTGAGAAGGACGGGTTACCTGATTCCGCCTGTTTTCGAGCTGTGACGTCTCGTACAGCTGGGCATTGTGAAGGACAATACCCGAGAAAGCCAAATAAGAAGAAAAGTCCTAAACACAAAAAACACAAAAATTTGGGACTAAATAAAAGACAGTAACCTTTACCGAGCAAGACAAAGCTATAAAAACAAAGCTGTAAAAATATTGTTCACCTTCTCATCTTGTTCTGTGAAGGTACTGTTCTCTCCACACCTCTTGTTGATTGCTTGGGCCACGCCAACAACCTTTAAGACAACAATGAAGAAAACACACATGCTGTGTGATTTGCTGCTTTGGCAGTAATAAAATCCCCCAAAACTTCAATGCTACTACAAATGCTACTTTTTATGTCTCATACCTCATCTCTATGGTTCTTTATTGGCATACATAGGATGCTCTGTGTTTTGTACCCTGTGATCTGGTCCACCTCTGCATTGAATCGAGGATCCTACGGATATAAAATGTAAATATAAAAGTTTTAAATGTAATTTTTTGTTACAACCAGAGCTACAGTTTTGATATAATCAATATAACCAAGTTCAATATATTTAATACACCAGGCCTACAACAGCACTGACATCTTACAGAGTGAATAACTAAAAAAAACAACAACAAAAAAAAGTACAGCTACAAAAAAAATGTGCGAAGAGAAATTTTCAATGTTCCTAACGAGCTACATTTAAACAGCACTCTGACATTTGTTACAGTTTTTATTATAAAGATTTAAAATATAAGCTATGGATTTTCATCATTCTTGCATTTTGATACTGGCATCTTCTGCAAATAAACAACGTTGCATAAAAGCAATATCTTAGGTGTATCCTATAATGTACTGGTTTCTCCTGCTCTCATATCAGTCCACAATATTATCATGTCCCAAGATGCCTAGCTTGGGTATAAAGATCTATGACCCACACAACGTTGGCTAGCAACTGAACAACAAACAATACATATAAACAAAATAGATAATGCATATATTATTGCAGGGCTAAATCCTAAAAACAATGTGTTTTCTTTAATAACAAAGGTTGAGACTGTGAAAATAAGAGCTAAAGGTTACATCCATACAACAGAGGTGACTCCGAATTCTAACTTTGACTACTGACTACTGAATGTTGACTTTGCTGCCACTTGGGGAACTTAATGTGTCCTCAGCTGAGTACTTAGGAATGTGTGTGAATAATTTCAGCTGTTAAGACCTTCAAAGGTTAACACAGAGCAGGTGGCCATACAACCCGATAGTCAACAAAGTCTGTCAACAGATACCATGAGCATCTACTGGAAGAAAATGGTACTCACTATTCCTTAATACATCAAATTAACAACAGATCTGACCTGCTTTCTGCACCGCCAAAGCCAACACCAATTAACCACTACGATAACCAAACCTTTCATGATAACCTTTTCATGATTACCAAAATCACAATTTAAATATTTAAGGCCGTAACTACTTAAATGTTTTCATTCTTGAAAAAAGAACTAAATATCATATTCAACACTTGGTGCTGGCTTAGCAGGCAGTTTTAGAATATGGTGCCTACACACTGCCTTGGCTATGTGAAAAGCACTTCACAAATTTAAATAATTATCCTTAATTTTTATTATTACCATCTTTTATTTGTTTTAACTGTGTAGTAAAATAGTCACCGCCGTGTCCCAAAACCCAGTACGTGAGAATGAAAACTTTACCTCATACGCATTCTTGATGTTGAGAGGCTGGCCAGTTGCTGCCACATGTCCAACTATACCTTTGTTCCACTCCAGACGGATGCCGCTGTTGGATGCCTCCTCCAGAGTGGATCCCTCCGCGACGTCAAAAAGCCGGCTAACCAGGAACTTCTTGTTGGAGCTGTCCTCGCAGACCAGGAACAGCGAGTAGCGGTCAGCCGCGATCAGCTCGTGGGTGTGCAAAAAGATCCTGTGGCAGAGCGCGGTCAGGTCCAGATGGCTCGAGACTTCCTTGACGAGCTCCAGCAAGCGGGCGCAGCGGTCCCCTCCATGCTGGTCCCTTCTCCCCCCGCCGTCATCCGGGCCTCCTCCTGGGACAGCCTTCAGGGTGGCCGGGGGTGACATCTGCACCCGCTCCGTGTCGCTCAGAAAGGTGAGCGAACCTTCGGCGTCCTTCACCACGATAGGCCGCAGGGGTCGGTCAAACTCGGACGCGGAGATCTTGCGGGTGGGCGTGGCCGGAGTGGGGCTGGGCGACGGGGCCTCGCCAGGGCCCAGAGGAGGCAGGGAGCTGAGAGGTTCAGGAAGAGTTTTGGACCCCTCTCTGGAGGGCTGGATAGAGTGAACCCTCTCAGCAAACCAGGCGTTGACCATTTCCCTGAAAAAACAAATAACCAATAAGAGTGCCTGGAGAGGTTAAAAAAAGCTGTTTAAAATGACAGATGGGTAAGGCTACAGTTTTCAGTTAGAGTTTGTATAAAGACACTTAACTAATGCAGATTTCAACTCCATTAAAGTTACCGCTGATTTCAGCATATACTGTAATTGCTTCTAAAAGCTGAACTGATCTATCGATAATAATAAATGGTCCTAATAATAAATAAATAAAGATGGTAATTTTATAAGCACACACAATTTCACAGTATCATATCTTTATCGAATAAATTGCTTAAACTAACATCACTAATGGAACAATATAAGAAACTTAATATGTAGTAACTACTGGAACCTCATTTATTGGTTACAACTTTAATCAGTTGCAGTGGTATTCTGGGCCAATTCTCAATACTTTTTCAATTCACATAATCTACGGGATTTGCTTAAATGATCAAAACTCCACCATTCTATTCCTGCCAATATGTTTCATATTTGTGGATGAGATCTTGGTATTGGTAGGCAAAGCTTTTATTTTCTCAAAATATAATGCTGGGTACCATTAGCATAATTTGGCTTTTATCTAATCTGCACTGTTCTTTGAAGATGGAAGAGCATAGCATGGGTACTGAATTTCTTCCATTTGTAAACCATCTGTGTGACTGGGACCTTTCTTTAGAAACTGCTTTGGCATGCTTTCCAGGTTAATATACTTTTTAATTTTTTTATTTACATTATTTATATTTTTTATGAGGTCCCTATGAAGTTATCTACTGGTTATCTTATCAGACTTTACTGTATCATACTGCACACATACATAGGCAAACAGAACCCTGCTTCCACGAGCAGGTACCCAGCATTAATGTATAAATTCCAAAGTTTGACACACTTTTCCTTACAACTGTAAGTGTTTCTGCAGCTTCTAATTCTAGTTTCCTTGAACACTGTCATTATGGTCTTGGCTCTTGAAAATGTGAGCATTTTGTCTTCATTTGATGTCTGCCAAGGCTTTGTGTGAATGGCATGCAGATCCAAATTTCAAACTGGTTTCAGAATTACCATAGTTACAAGTCTTCTTCTATATCATTGTACTACTTCCACTGGAAGGTGAATAGCACACGAATCTGAATTGTGCAGGATCGAACAGTAAAGCTTGAACAAATTAGTGTACTCAGTTCACGACGGAAAAACTGCACAACAGAGCAACAAGCATAAAATCAAATGTTCAAAGTCCAAAGTCTAAGCCCCTTGAATTTAATATCATATTGAATTAAGTACAGCAACTAGACTGGAAAACCCCAGAGGCTGTAAAACTTGCTGCCGTGACATTCTAGCAGATTATCTTCTAATTCTAACAAAATGAAGAGAGAACCAGTGAACCAGTGAGAACCCAACCCTCAGTGAGCTGAAGTTAGAGCACATCCATTAGTTTAAAAAAACACAAGCCAAGCACATGCAATGGTTTATTAAACACCTTGCAAAGAAGTGGACAAATACAATTTTTATATATAATGTCCATAGAGAACCGATTTAACACTGCATTGTTGATTTAACAGTGGTGCTTTTACTGTGTAGCCTGCATTTTTTTAAAAAGCAACAAAGATATATCAGATGTTCAGCAAAGTCCATACTACAATTTAAAGGTAACATTTTTAGTATTCATGTATACCACTTTTAGTACCACATGCACTTTAAACATTGCAGGTGTCTCTTCAATAAAGGGAAGTACGATATGTGGCGTGGTCAAGTTGTAAAGGATCTACGAGTCTGGCTACGCCTGTGGTTGCCGTTGACAGCAGGCTACAGGTCACGGGCAGGAGAAGACCGAATAGAAGATGTAGATGCTGACTTGCATCGGACAAGAAGGAAAAGATAGATTATATCTAATAAGATTAAAAAGTACACTGTCATGTTGACAATGGCTTGCCAACACGCAGCAATTCACAACCACAGCTAGGTGTTTATAAAAATCGCTGCTATACTATTACTGCTGTAGGCTACACGTAATCAGAACTATAAGATACAACAACGATATAAAAAATGTTAGCGCTGATGTCTTGAACGGCAGTAATTGCCGCAGTTCAGAGTGGCATGTTTATCAGGAAAAATATTAAAGGTTTTTTATTAACTGAGTGTCCGCGTGGCGTCCTTAAGGTCTTAATGACATACTGCACCCCACATGGTTGTGTTTGAAAGGACATTATCTGCCTCGCAACTAATATCCCTAACACCATATCCCGTTCTTTACTCTACTGTCTATGATATTGTGAATAAACAAATTAGTCGTAGCTGTCGGCATACGCCTACTTCCTTAACTTACCGGGTGGCTTTTCGAACAAAGTATGAGTGAGCGAAGTCCTGATTGTCGTCAAGCCAAGCCTCCATCCTTTCGCTTTCTGAAGGAAAACCCTCCATATCGCGATAAAAAAAAATTATCCCCCCAAAATCATTTGCATAGTTCGGTTCAAAGTGAGGAGTCGGTAAGATATGATTCAATGTGATTGCTCTACTCTGTTAGATACACGTTAGAAACGCGAAGAGCAGCCCTTGTCACTTGTCAACATCGCGTGCGCACGCCCGCCCGCAGTATGAGAAAAGGGTACTGACCCCTACACGCGTCTCTCTCTCTCTCTCTCTCTCTCTCTCTCTCTTTCGCTCTCTCTCCCTCCCTCTCTCTCTCATTAGTTTAGCTATAGTGTATTGAATTAACGATATATGATTAGGCCAAGTATTTATTCAACAAAATGACCTGTAATTTATGAACAGGGTTCTCTGTATTTCCCTCGTTTTTTTTTTCGTGCTGTTGAAACAGCCTAACTGCCTAGCTAATGTATAAATTATAAGAATTTAGTGCATTGAGTACAGTGCATACAGGACTACTGATTATTGAAGTCACTGATATGGACAGCAAAATATTTATCCAGAATAATTAGATTATTAAAGATTAGATTAAAGTAGCGTACGGCTTTTTAATTAATAGATTGCCAATCAATAGCAGATTCCAATGAGTCTATCACTGTATTTAATAACACCAGGCTCACCCCACCCCATCCCCCCACTCCATCCTGGTAGTATCCATCATACACAATGGTGTAGCCTTACCAGCAGATGGTGCCTCTTTTTTCTCCAGAGAAAAAGGAACAATTTGGAGACATATGTGCTCTCAAGGGTATCAATGTGGCTCCACCTAAACTTGATTGGAGTGAAATAATGAAACCCCTTTGGTCACTCAGACGATATGCACTTAATGCCGTTTTGACTCGTGAAATAAAACTCAGTAAGACATATTTATATTTTTATCAGCATTCATAACTTTTTACTGTCTTATCTCTCCCTCCGTTCACCATTGTCCCGTCTCTCCATTCCTTCCATACATTTTCCTTTACTACCAGAGTCGATGGCCTCGACAGTGAAGTGGCATCCGTCAAGATGTCACCTGATACATTTCCATGTCTGTGAGAGCACACAAAGCCATTTCTATATACTGGAACACTGTCCAGATGGAGTCACTCATTTGACCCAGAACTAAACCCCCCCCCGCTTTCCTTTCAGTCACAAGTCAAACAACACTCTATTTCGTTATATAATTCTTCAGACTACATTAAACAGTTCGACTGCTATTGTAAACCCTGTCTCGAGGTCTTAGCCTTGGTAGATAACAGCAAAAGAGGAGAGAAATCCCTATACACAGTCCCACAATGGAAAAAATCTTGAGAACCTAGTGCATAGCAGCACGTATCATTACAATCCAGATTAGACTTGAGAAAGACTGAACACAGTGGGTTTATACATGGTCAAAATGTCGTAAGCAGCTACTCACATTAATATGGTGTTCAGGAATAGCGAGGAAAGGAACACAGTGATTCTCCAAACCAGACATGTGCACATGCAAGCTGGGCTCAGGTGGTGAATGGCTCACGTGTAGGCTAACCTCTACCTTCACACTACGCCCTCGTTCGGACTCCTTGGGGGGGGGGGGGGGGGGGGGGGGGGGGGGGGGGGGGGG
>JAOXYF010000017.1:1955668-1994423 GCA_028565775.1 Sternarchorhynchus goeldii
TTGGCCCCCCCCCCCCCCCCCCCCGGTCCTTTTCCAAATGGAGCCCTTCAGTAAACATGCAAAGCTAAGAGGGAGATTTACTATTTTTAAAACTACTGGAAGACCTCCCCGGGCGCTACACTCGACGTGATCTCGCTTGTTGCTTCCCTAAAACTTTACACTATCTCAGCATTGCCTTGTTAATAACGCATGTACGTCTTTCAAGATTGAAACTGGGATGACCCTCCCTCCCAATATGCTCTGTAAGCTTGTTATATGGAGGAGATTTGTGCACAGTTAACATGCGCCGCTTCCCATGCATGCACTTGTTTGCTAGTGTTTGTGTGAAGCCTGCGATTCAGCTCTTATGTCATGCACACCCCCCAATCTTAAACATGCTGTGTGGGCACAGTTACCTCCAGCAGACACCACAGTCTACTTAGCATCATATCTCCTCTGGTATGATGACAAGGGATCGCGAGAAGCTGCGTATCCTGGAGAAAACTCTGCAAATTTGTCCTGAGCGATTAGATCTGAGCGCTGCTGTGTTTTGGATGGAGAAGCGTTGGGGGTGACAAGCACTTCTGTGCTCTCACCCCTCTCCCTCTCTCTCTTGCTCCAACTCTCTCTCCCTGTCTCACTCTCTGTCCTTCTCTCTCTGTCTCGCCCTCTGCTTGTCTTTCTCTGTGAGCTTGAGAAAAAACAGAGCCCTCTCTGGAGAGCATCAGAAGGTCCAGCAGGACTTGAAATAAATACATATTGAAAGCAGGGGAAGGGTCATGAAATAGTGGCTGCAGGAAACTTGCTTCGAGTCAGAGTGGCCACTCTCTTGGCTTCTTTCAAAGGGTCCCTGAGGCAACATCATAAACCTGCTTTGAGTCCAGAGTGCTTTGTTTATGTTGTAAGGCCTAAAGGTCACAATGGCTCAGCAGGTGGTAGGGTAGGGACTGTTCTATTTAAAATAATAGTATTGCCATCTGACTATGGTACGTTTCATGTAGAAACTTTCTGCTTTCAAATGTTATTGATAGTATTGAAAGTATGCATCTGACAGTTGCACACGGGGAAGTTTTGATTGTTTTAGGCACTTTCACCTTGTCGTCTCCTAGGGCAGTAGATCTGGAACAAACGACAGGCAGGCATCTATTGAAAAACTTATTAGATTATATTTACACTCATAAGGCAATTTATTCTTATAAAAGCTTGTAATCACCAAGCAAATCAATTCAGTTAATGCAGTCATGAAGTGGTATCTGAATTTCTATGCAAACCTGTGACACTGAGAAAGTGCATGTCTTCTGTGCTGTTGCAGCTTTATTGTGTATGATTTTATGCATGACCCTTTCCATCGGGACATGCAGGCCGAAATGTCTATTGCACCTAGTCTCTGACATAAAACATCGAGGGGTAAACATGCCACTCACTTTACAGGGACTTTACAGAGTCGTATGGAAAGTCCTGAGCTATTTATAGCTTTGTTTGGGAGGAGCTGTGATTGTAAGCAGGTGAGAGGTGGAGCGTGGTAAAGTAGAAGCAGGTGGAATAGCAAAGAGGTGGAGTTATGTTTGTGTTTGTGTGTGTGTGTGTGTGTGAAGATGTTTTTCTGTCCAATTAAAACATTTGTAAAGCATTAAAAAAGAGCAAAAGTTACAAATAACTTCTTAAATATTAATGCTGCTTTAATACTGACTTAATAGCGGATAGAGGATAGTTGTTTAAATATTACTGTAAAAATGTGATGCTATAACACTATTGTATCAGTGATATCTTTGATGCTGTCAATACACTTAAAATCAGCTACCACTTACTGTGGATCCTAAGACCTTATTTTACAGTAAGTTCAAGTCTTCCAAATTGCAATATCTGCTCATTACATATTACTCTGATATCACAGGCCGGCTCAAGAAGAAGTATGGATGCATTGTATAAAGTGGTCTTCCTAAAAGGCATGTTCCAAAATGGAAGTAACACAAGCATTTGACATAAACAAGCTTGCTTTGTACACATTACATAAAGTTGACTGAGGTTTTTTATTGGTCCACAAGTCATGGACTTTGCTTCTTTGCTGCACTGTCTCTGAGAATGAATAAGGTGCTCTTAACCACATTTTATGAAAGCTGATTGCCAGTGTCTCAATAGCCCTAAGAATTTACAGCCATTTCAGCAGGTATAACAAAGGTGTAATTCAGGGCAAAAAAATAAAACAAGATATTCTAACAGTGGAAGTCCAGCTGGAACATATCTGTCAGCCCAGGGTAATTTAGCTATTTTCAGTCTTTTAGCCGACTACGTGTTTTATCAGTTACCTGAGCTTGAACCCCATTCTTTTCTTCCAGTGAATACAAATGGCTAATCAATTATTCATTATGTATAATGGAGAGTTTCCATCATTGATCTGAGCTTGAGATAGTGCTGCTTCATGAGACATTTTAGATGTACACTCACTGACCACTTTATTAGAAACACCTCCTTAGTTACACTTACATGTACAAGAACAGAGTATAGTTCATCTGACAGTTTCCACAGTTTGTTAGTTACTCTAACATATTATCAGTCATGTGTTTCTGTCAAAAGATTTACTTTGGACCTTATATTATTTGAATGGCAGAACATTTTAAGCACCTTTTAGTGGAGCTGGAAGTTTTACACGTCACTATCAGTGCTGGGGATGAGATGGAGCCACCATCCAAAAATACACAGCCAGCAGCAGCAGCCCCACGAACAGATTCAGATCCTTAATAAACACGTAGAAGATTAGCACACTGTGCTTGGCTGCATATCGCCTGTATCCTACAAATGTTCATGTACACAAACTGCACACGGACACCCCTGCACACCTGCTTGTTCATGTAATTACCCAATCAGCCAATCACGTAGCGGAAGTGCAATGCATAAAACCAAGAGGTTATATGTGGCACTATTAGTGCTCCAGTTAAACATGTGATCTGAGCAGTTGGCAGTGCCATGGCTTCCAGTGCTGGCGAGTGGCACTTTGGCAGGTTCATGAGAGAAGCCACAACAGAGTGGGCTGGCAGGTTCAAGCTGACCGGAAGACCACATCACCTCACGCAACAGTTCTTTACGCCTATGAACAGGAGTCAGAGCAACAGTGCACACAGGCTCACTCAAACTGAACAGCTAGCAGTAACTAACCTAACCACTGCTGGTGGTGTAATGGTATGGGGAATGTTTTTTTTGGCACACATTAGACCCCCAAATACCAAAAGAACATTGTTTGAATGCTAAAGCCTATTTGAGTGTCTTTGCTGACCATATGCATCTCTTTGTGGTCAAAATTATGGCCTGTAATAACTGTTCTCAACACGAGTCATTTCAGAATGCTTCCATGACCATGAGAATTTCAAATGTATGTCAGTGGTTTTCCACAACACCAGATCCGTATGCAAAAAGCATCTCTGGGATGTGGTGGAACAAGAGATTCTCAGCATGAATGTGAAGCTGACAAATCTGCAGTAATTACATTATGCAGTCCTGGATAACAATCATAAGGGAATGTTTTCAGCACCTTGTGAAATCCATGGCATATAGAACTGGATCTGCTCTGAAATCAACTAGGTGTCCTAGCCAGTATTAGAGTGGTATTCCAGATAAGCAAGAAAGTGTAGTTGATTTTGGCATACTGTGTTCTTCATTTCCAACATCTGATTCGTAAAACTGAAGAACAAACTATTAGTAAACCTGAATAACAAATGATAATGTGAACGTGTGGTTAACTTAATGTCATTCTTGTGTGTCTTAGTGAATTTCTAAAACCAAAATCTATGCAAATATCGTTTGTTGCCAAGCAACACCTTCTCCTGGCTGTGTGTGTGTGTTTGTTTTAAAAAAAACAATAGAGTGAATGTAGTTATTACTTTGCAGGACTTCCAAGTGAACTCAGAACTTCATGGAACTGAGGTCATCAATACTGTTTTTATTTATCCAATGCACTGTTCGTCCAATTCATCCAATACATGTGCACTGAAATCATGTATATTGTAAAGTCCCTCATAAGTAAAAAAATATTGTAAGATATGAACTTCTACTACTCTGTACAGAGTATTCTAAAAACATTTGCAGTAAAACAAAAAGCCACATACCTCTCCACCCAGTTGACTTATTACTATTAGCATACAAACATACCAAAAATATTAAAAAAGATCAATAGTTACACCACCATCTGCCTTTCAATGCCCCATAAAATGCTAATAAGAAAAGGGTTTGTAGTTTTATTACAAATGTACATTTATCTAACAAGTGACTAAAGGGAGGTAATATAAGTAATAAATCCTGGTTTTATGTTGTTATAGGAGTTACATTTTGTTGCTGTGACACTATATGTTTACAGACTCTAAAAGTATCTGATCTATTCAAAAATTTCAAAAATTTTAAAAGCTTTCATATGCTAAAGAATGACAAAAGAAACTTTCACACACTAAAGTATACATGTACAGACACAATGGAAGAATTCCTATATCATAAATCTCCAGAGAACTGAATCCATTTGAAGGGTTTGGTTATGAAAGCTATTACACAGGGCTTAATGTTGGATTTAGATGTGAAGATGGATTTATATTTGCACATATACACAACACTCAAATGCTGTGTGAAGAGAGGCTACATAGAAAAAAATGTGCTTATTCACATACGCATAATCCATTCAAGGACTGTTTTACACACTGGCAAGATGCCCTTCAGTAGCGAGCTAAAAATATGCTCTAATTGCTCTGTGCCAGTCTGTCATGCATGGAGCAAGATGAATAATCCTAAAATTGAAAGTGACACAGCTATTATGCCAGCCGTCGGAGAAAGTGACATGAATCATTTCTGTTATAACAGAATACCAAAGGCACGTGAGGTGCAGTCACTGAGCTGACAGGGGCCACCTGTCAGCTCATATTGCAGCCGTGGCCTGAACAGGGAAGCCATGGTCTGGCTCGGCTGACGGACGGTGGATGTCAGGCAATGGGACACGTGGGCATATGGGCAGAGACCCCTAGGTGATCGGGCGAAGCCGGCCCAGGTTCCTTTCACTAATGCGTTGCTAATGTTGCCAGGTGGAGAAAACATCTGCAGCATCTCTTGACATCTGCAGCAAGCAGCTCAGTGTATGGAAAGCTGTCAGAACTTTGAAGACGCAAAGGTCCCTGTCTTCCAGGGCGGTGCCGAGCAACAGGAGTGCTCTGAAACTTCCATATACAAATAGTGAAAAGAAATTAAACTGTTGGAAACAGCCTTGTTTCAAGAAGGAGCTGGTGTTTTGGTTATTCATCTGCCTAATGACAAACTAGCCTGCACTCATAAGTGCAGTTTGAATTTGCCTTTTGAAAATAATCACAAAAAAAGTCTATGATCCTTTTGAAACAACTTGGATTTCTACATGAATGTCTCCTGAAAGGCTACAAGATTCTGATCATGAAGATACAAAAGATTTTACAATCATGATCAAGGACAATCTGCATGACTCCTATAACCTTTTGAGAAAAGGTAGTTGGTGGTAGTCAGATGCATTCAGCTGTCATGACTACATTAAGTACCCACTTTATTACAAATACTCATTTGGACACACCTTGCAAATGTACAGCTCAAACTTGTAGGCCATGTCAGATACAAGCTATTAATTACCCACTAACAACTCCTACCCTTTTAAATCTGTCTTTAATTTAAGATTAGTACTTTATCTACAGGATTACCTGCAGTGTTATTCGGCGACTACTTGCAAAATAAACTTGTTAAACTCATTTGCTGCAGTTCTATTAACTGTTTTTCTCAGCTGGTACAAATATCACCTGCGCATTATTGTTCCATCCTTTTAAAAACATCTCTGCAACCACACCCATATTGCAGTAATGTTACTGTCATGTGCAGCAGAAAGGAAGAAAAATGCTGACAGTATCCATCCTGCATACGGAGTGAACCAAAGATAAATATTTAGAACCATGAATTTCTGACATTTCCAGGACATTTTTTTTCTTTACACATTGATTTAACCTCTGATATTTTTAGAAACGAGAGTTGGAATAACACACATCCTGAAATGGAAATTGAAGATCAACATGTTGGGACGTTTGGCCCTCTAGCTATTCCCCCCTAAAGGGAAGTAATGACTCACATAACCTGGGGTAAAAAGATTGAAAACCTCATATGTCCACAACTATTACAATAGCACCTCCAGATACTAATAGAGAAAAGCTCCAGATCCTCTCAGGATCTGAGATATGCATCATCCAGATGGTTGACTCTCTATGATGATAAAGAGCGAGAAGAGTATTTTTGGCAATAACTGCAATTTGTTACTTGGTACATTAACTGAGTGAGGACAATCAACTCATCAGACAATCAGCTTGACAGTCAATTCTTCCAAACAATCAACTTGAACCTCTCTAGCAATGAGGTTTCTGATTCAAGCATTAAATACACAGGTGAAGCAAGCATGTAACATCCAAATACATCTTGTCATAAATAAGAAACAAAAATCTCTGACTTGGTTTGAGAGAATACTACTATAATACTTTGTTTAGGAATAATTCTTAATAAACAAGTGTGAAACTGCTTCTGACCTGCCTATTAAGCTTAATAATGCACTTGTTCTCAGTTGCATAAAAATGTATGATGTATAAAGTCCATAATTTCTATTCAAGTACTCCCACTACCATAAATATGGTTGTGCAAAAATGGCCTAGACTTTATAACATTCAACCACATTCTCAGATAAAATCATGGGTGACCTCCATTTCTCATACCTCATCCATTGTGTAGTCATAGATTTTCTTTGCCCTGGCTACAAACAATACAACCTGTTTTGACCTCCAAGACAGTCACTACTTCAACAGCAGCAGCTCAGCTCATCCTGATTTATAGCGTTTGTCACCTTTGCTCGGTACTGACTAACTTTGCGAGGAAGGAAGAATTCAACTTTACTCATCGACACAACTGCTGTTGGCGTGATAGATCTGCCTAACAGCCGAGACTATTCAATCGCTGTATAAAACCAATGCCAGAGCAGACACTTGTGTCGAGAGAAATATGGAAGGAAACAGAACGTCTGGACACTTTAAGGGCCTGGGAAAGTTATGAAGTAACATAAATAAACATATATAGAACAGTATCATGCAGAGTGCTAGTTACAATCTTACACACAGTTACAATTTACTGAACTATAGAACATATTTATAGCAAGACTGTGCGAGTGTATTTTTATTGTTGAGCTTATGTGTTATTTGTGGCTTATTTGTTATTTGTTACACATTGATTATTTATTGCTCCTTCTGATTTTGACAAATTGTCCTGATGTACATCGATATATGTATTTAACCAGCCAATAATGGACATATATCCTTACTATTTCATGGAAACTCAGTGTAATGAACAGTCTGTGATGTTTTGGAGCCAAGCGTCAGAAGCATAACAAGCCTTGGCAGTAGTTTGGGGTTAGTGAGTGCCAAACTAGCGCAAAAGGATATAACAAATGTTCCTTTGAGTCAAACGTAAACACTCCCATGACCTGGATCTCCCTAGACTGGTCAGCTATGGGAGCCTGGCATGTTTTTTTAAATTATTTTGTTACTGTGTGCAGAAAATAACAAATGCTTCCATGTATGCAGGCACTGACAAGACTTGGTTAAAAGACAAACCTCATTGTTAACCACCAGGCCATTGTGAAGGCAAGGTAGGAAAAGTTTGCTTATAGCAGCCGTGATGTTCATCATGAAATTCTAAAACTATGACCTACAGAAAGAACTGTTTTTCGTGCGCTCTGCCAAATATCGTACGTCAGGAAAGGAAAACATCCTACTTAGTTTGTTTTGATGGGAGACCTTGCTCAAGTTTGTATAATCACACACACACACGCACAAACAAGTGCACTCTTGCACACACGTATGCATAAATGTACACTCACACAAACACGCACGATTCTCAAACCTCATGAAGCAATTTCAGCAATCGGTCCTTGTTGCAGCTAGGTACAGAAACCAATTCTTTAACAGTGCAGTTTTTTTTCCGACTCACCCCATAGTGAAAAGTCACATCTGCCACGCAACTTTAAATAACACAGTGTCTCCAATAAAAACAGGGTCTCCTTTGTCTCTCTGTCTGTCTCTCTCTCTCTTTCTCTCTCTCTCTCTCTCTCTCTCTCTCTCTCTCTCTCTCTCCTCTTTAAATGTTCCTGTTCTGACAGAGGCTCCTGCTAGCCGGCCTTTTATTTATATCCTTTTTTGGGACTGGAGGAGATTGGGACTGGGGTTTTGCTGAATTACTCTCCAGCCATTACAGAGAAGAAAACTCCCCCAGTGTAAGCCTACTGGGAGTGCCTTTGCACTGTCTCTCTCCTGAGACATTAAGTGTTCTGTGTGTGTGTGTGTGTGTGTGTGTGTGTGTATGTGTTTCCATGTGGTTGTCAGCATCTGCGAATATAGATGAGGCATTTGCTTATCATATTTGTCTGTTTCTTTCCTTCTTGAGTTTTTGTGGCCAATGGAAGGGGTTCAACACCTCCAGCACGCGGACACAGGACTCTCACTAAACGGACACGGGAGCAGGTAAAGAATAGGTCTACTTGCTCCTGCCTGCAGCTCTTCAAGGTAACTAGCCTCTGGGGTCCAGCATAGGTAATCATGCAGAGGAAAAACAGAGTTAGGGCCTAACCTCAGGAGACCTGCAAACCCTATCAGGATTAGTTAGCTTCACTGCAGCAAAATAAAGCCCTGCATGGAGCAAATGAGTGCTGGAGATAAGTAATGGAAAAATGCCAGTTTTTAGTCAGAATGACTTCTAGCCAGTTGCCACAGTCGTGACCTTCTGCATGTCTGCCCATATGAATCTGACGTGTAAGAGCAGTGAAGGCCTCCCTTTACATGCATTAATCCAGCTATTAACATCTAGCACCTTCACTGCAAGTGGGCCAGTGTACTAGTCAAACACTAAGAGAAAGACTAATCTCTCAGTGTGAATCGTGTGACTATATGGATACTCAGTACGGTCAATGCATCACTCAGTGGCATGTACGGGAAGAACGAGGTTGAAGTGACATCTTCAAGGAGTAGTCCCCCTCCGTTAGTTGATCGTTGTGTCATTGATGTGTTGTGCCGTCCGTAAACGTGGACAGAAGTAACAGTACTGTGAACTGTCTCCATGAAAATATTGGTCTACAACCATGGCATGAACATTTGTTTAATACAAGATCAGGAATAAAAGGACTACTAGGGTATTGAGACAAGCTTAAGACTGCAGGGAGGAGGCTGTGATGAAGTTTTTGCTGCAAACTCTGCACGCAAACTGCAAGGGGTGCAAGGGTTTCGTTTCACTTGGACCCTCGAGGCTGCAAAACCCTCACCAGCGCCAAATAAAACAGTGGTACAAAGCCTGGGGAACAAAGCTATTTTGAAAATAAATAGATGGATACAAAATAAATAGAAAACAGGAAGAAGAAGAAAGAGAATTATTATCTGAGCACTAAACGCTGGGCACTACCACTGAGTGTGTAAAACAGAAATGCTGATAAATGACGAGTTTTGAATTAAAGTGTGTGTGTGTGCATGCATGCATGTGTGTGTGTGTGTGTGTGTGTGTTTGAGCAGCATGTGTTTGAACTCTTTGAATTGGCCACTGCGTGGGATACCTGTTCAATCCCTCCATGTCCTTTCATGCCTCTGATCCTTTACTCCCTGTTCTCTTGCTCTCTTTCTCTCTCACTTGCTTTGTACTGGTACAGCAGGATGTACGAACTTCACACTGCATTCACTGGGAGAGCTGGACATGTAGAACTGGTGTCCCATTCCCAGTTAATTTCTCAATTACCCTCCTTTCATTTCCCTATTCATGAAGATCTGAAGAGATGAAAACAGCTTCAGCAGTTTAGTGCTGAAGTGCCAGCTTAGTTTGGACTCATACGACCTCTCTCTCTCTCTCTTTTTTTTTTCTCTCTCTCTCTCCTCTCTCTCTTATTTGCTCTCTCTTTCTTATTCCCCCGTGTTACCAAGGACCCAGGTGACTAGATCCCCAAGCATAATTAAAGAATTACATCCATGACCTCCATGGCAGCAAGTTGCAGCATGTTACAGGTCTGTCTCTGGCCCAAACCAATGCATGAACATGATGTGGAAGGCTACATTCTGGTAATGAGAGGGTGGAGCAGCTATTGTGAAAGGAACAACAGGGCCATATCTAACTATGAGGTCAGTTAGGTCCAGACCCTGGTGAGGGTTCCTGTATGTCTCCAATTATTAAATATGGTAATAACAATGTTTTGATGATGTACTGGTAGACTATAGCCTACATTGTATAAAAAGGTTTGAGGCTCAAGACTACCTAGTTGGCAGTGACACAATTGGTTCTCAATTGACCCCAAATAGCTGGTAGCTGCAGAAGTTTAATGGGTAAGAGGTTGTAACAAGTAGTGACTGAACATTAATATAAGGGTTTGTGTTAATACTCCTATTAAGAAATCAATTTTACAATTTTTAAACGTTTATTATTTAATTACTTAATAATTATATATAAAAGAATTAATTGTTTATTTGTTTTTTGGTTGGTGTTGGGTTTTTTTTTGTCAGGGTATCTGGTCTTTTCTCATTTGAAGGTTGCAAAACATCTGTTCCTGTCTTCCACTTCATTAAAATAATGCACCAAATTGCAATAATAAAATCATGTGTAGCAGTTGGATGGGTGGCATATTTGTTAAGTTTTTATCTTTACTACTGGGAAATAAGAACAATGTGACGCTACTTTCTCCATGTAAAAGGGAAAATCAAGGGTGACAGTGAAGCACATTCTTAAGCCTAACACTCCACCTGCTGGTTCACACAGTTAACCTTCTAACCTGCATGAGTAAAGCTTGATTAAGAATACATATTAAATTATTGTATTCACCTATTAATATTTAGTGATACATATGTATCAATAAATATTGTGTGTTTAATGTTATCTGTTAATTGAGGAAACCTTTAAAATTACGCTCAACAAAAACATTCAGCGCATAAAATTGTCATTTTTAACTGTGTGAATAATGATCTCTGTAAGGTCTAAATAATTTTAATTTTACCATTGAGCCAAAGAACTAAACCTAAACTAACAATGCACAATCATAATGCAATCACCTGAAGTAAATAGATTGGAAATATTTCAATAAGTACACTTAACTGACCCCTAGTGGAGGTTAAGGTAATAACACAAACCCAAACAAAAACTACATTCTACTTCTAAGGTGATCTGAGAGCATGATGGAAAAAAACCCTAATAACTACTGTTTTATATTTTTATTGTCTTGCAATTTTATTGTCTTACATTTTAGTGTCTTTTTTATTCACTTGGTATCACAAAACAAATATAAAGAGGAAATACGATGATTTTAATTTACGTGACATTGATAAAAAACAATGTACATGTAGGAGTGAGTTTTACAGGACATCTTTAACACAGTATGTAATGCAGACACTGCAATTTGTACATTTGCCTTATTTAAGATGATGTGTGACTGGCCACGTACAGTGATGGTGACCATGCAATATGTAATGTATAACTGGGCTGAATTATAATTCCTCTTGGAGTCTCACACCTTCATATATGACTGAGAGATCCACACTGGCTCTCTTCTGCACAGTTCTCCTCTGTTTGTGGCCAAATGTGAGAGCAGCATAGTTGACTTCTTCTGTGTTCTGTTTAGACAATGTAAAACCTAAATCATTAAATCTTGTAGAAAACATGTTAGTCCTAGAAAGCACCTGGTAGTTTCCATAACTTCAATATCATAAACGATGTATTGTACATTTAGTTATTTTTATCCTCTGCAGTTATCTACCACTTACTCTGTCACATGCACCACTGGATTCACCTGACACGACTGCAAGAAAATAAACATACAGTACACACTCTAAAACATGTTTAGTGATGTCAGTAGTCAGCAAGCATGTCATAAAATTGCATTTTAGTTTTTCAAAAAGATAAAAATGCCAAAACCTCTTGCTTTATTAAATTTCTAATTCAACATATGGGGTATATGGGACTATAATTAAGCTGTGATTATCTTACCAGATTTCCTTTTCTTTAAGCAGTGGCAGAGCAAAATGATGAGAAATAGTGATGCCACATTAGTCACAGCTAATGCCAGAACTAGGAATTCAGATGTTTGCCTTGTTTCTATTATTACACGATAAACAAATATAGTAAAAATGTATTAATCAAAACTGAAATGATTTCCAAGCAAAGAAAATCAAAGATTGTTCATGTTCCATACAACAAAATTTGTTAATAAAATCATGAAACATATTAATAAATTAGGTACCCTAAGGAGCATATTGATAAACACTGTTAAGTAGGAAAATGACAACTGTAGACAATGATAATTCTTTACAGCAAAACACACCTGTAAATAATGATAATGCTTTTACAGTAAAACACAATTTTATCATAATCGGATCAGACCTACCATTTTGTTCTTTACTGTCTTTGGTTGTTGTTGTTGGCTCAAGAACTGTAAAAGAGATGTGCAAAACACAAGTACATTTACTTTGAAAACCATGACAACATTCAAATGAATGTGCAGAAATATATTTGGCCAGAAATATATTTGTTTTGCTTATGCTTTTGGAAATGATCGGTCATTCAGTTTTTATTGAGTTTGTTCACAAACTACCCCTTCTAAGTATTATAATTATTTCAGAATAATTTCAAACATCTTTCTTCATTTTTCCAGCAAAATTCATCACATTTTCACACATTATTCATCTAACTGACACTGAATTTACTTCTGGAAGTGATCAGCTTTGCAGTTTTTGTACAGCAGTTTAGTTTCTACCCAAGGCCTTTATAAATACTTTTGCAGAACTTAGCAAATGTTTTAGTCTTTATTGTTAATTCTACTGACATCATAAATTGAGAACATTTCAATATTTTACCAAATATTTTGCAAAAGGCATTATTTCATTATATTTCCTATTCTAAGATCTACAATAATTTGTTCAAACTTACCATCAGAATATTTTTCAGGGATCACCATACTCCCATTTTCAAACATAAATTGTCCGTAATAATATTTCCCACAAACATATGTTGCACTGTCTGTTTCTTCAACTGTTGAAAATGACAAAGTGAAGGTCGTTTCAGCCCATGTGACATTGATTCTGGAATGTTTTTTAAATTGTTCACACATTTCCACAGTGGATTTCACATTGGGTTTCACAGATGCTATACACACTGGAGCTCTGTTAAGAGGAATTTTCATCCAGAACATTACAAAAAGTCCATCACTTGGTGCAGAGCACTGAAGAGTGATTGGGAGTCCAGGCCGTACCCTCACTGTTGACCCCAGCTGAGATATAACCATAGCAGAACCTTAAAATAAGATGAGGAAAATGAGGAATCATCTCTACAATGCAATAAATGAAAGCTAAGATCATACAAGAAAATATTTTGTTTAGAACTTCTAGCTTCAATGACTCTAAACTTTAAACAGATTTAGTTTCTTTCTTTTAACTGTTACATCCTTTGCTTTTGTACAACAAGCTTTGCTAGGAAAAGGTATATTTATTTTAAGAAGTGGTAAAGGTGTATACTTACAGTGGGCAATGACTAGAAAAGTTAGATATAATAACAGAAATATATTCATAATGGCTGTAAAGAGAGGCCTTTCCTCATGTGTAAATTCATCTAAATTTCAATCTCTCATAAGATAAAGAAAAGGGATGTGGTGAGGCTTGTTTTTTCATGCAACTTGATGATTGGCCACATGCTTCTAGCTGATTGGCCACATGCTTCTAGCTGATTGGCCACATGCTTCTAGCTGATTGGCCAGCTGCAGACAGATTATTATTAAGATTTTAGTCTTGCATGTACTGTTGTATTCAGGAGAAATGTGTTAAATCAGATGTCAGGGGTTCTTTGGTATTAAATCTAGGCCAAACTGTGGTTTGTAAAGTCTTGTTCATTGACCAAGTTGGATGTTTTAGCATTGAGGAACTTGTAGAGTTGGTTACGCATATTCTCATGATATACGCTGGAATACACAATAGAGTTTGTTCTTTTTAGCACATCAGTACTTATAATTTAGAGTCAGATATATTTATTAAGTTTAACACGCCTTAAACCTTCATCGTTTTCTTTTTTCATTGTTGGATGTAGGTGAGTAGTAATGAATAGGAAAAGACAGACATGATGGATAGGAGTAGGGTAGTACAGTTAGTACATTCGGCATTCAGCCATTAGCAAACACATTTTCTTTTGAACATCCTGAGTAGAATAAATTGAATAAATCTTGAAAAGATTCTATAACTTCTACCCTTTCTCTCTCTCACTCTTTTTAAACGTATCTCAGAGAGGTACTTTTGAAAAAGTCCACCCCCCTTCCCAAGTCCTTTAAAACACTTATAGTTTCCTCAGCCTGTTGTTCAAGAGGTTAAATGTGTTATCTCACTGCTGCATCAGGGATCTGGCACCTCTCTCTGGGTAAGTTCTGAATTTGAAGCTGGGCTTCAGACTGCCTTCGCTACACCATACTCTAATCTGCTTTTAGATACACCCACTCTTTTTCCCTGATTTAGATGGGTCTCACATTCGCTTGGAGAGTGTAATGTGCGTGAGCTGTGTCTTCCTCACAATAATCTGTGAATATACTGGATGACAGCACTCAAACATGTAAATTAACTGCCAGTTATACCATATGGTCATAGTTATGGTTTAATACATTTCCTAATAAATATGTATGCAATGTAGTGCACCACTTTACCTTACTACATACTATAAGGATGCATGTAGTTTAGAATAAAAAACTCTGGGCCAAACAACTCCTAGCTCCCAGTTCCTCTATGACCGATTTAATCCTTACTGCCTCAAAGAGGAGGAAAGTGGAGAGAGCTTGATACTGTATGTCACCACCCAAACTGATGTAGCAGCAGGCAGCTGTCCAAGGTGCTGATCAAATTGTCACCACCCATCAGCACCTGTTTTGGACATCAGGAGCCATGTAGTAGTGGGTGCCACCTTGAAGCCAGTTAGCAGAAGTCATTCAATTCACTTGTGTGCACTAATACTATGTATTTTTTCTCTTTTTATCTCTCAGTTTCTCTGTACTTTGATGAGGTCGGCATAAGGTCATTGACCATGTAAACAATGTGGAAAAAAGTGGAAATAAAAACAAAAGGGATAAAGGGATCACTATTATAAGGGATCACTATTATAAGGGATCACTATTACCACCTTTCACCATTACATTTCCTTCTCTTATACCATCATCTCTGCTCTCCCTCAGCTCCCCCTAGGCTGGCATTCTCATATAAGTGATATACAAGATTTCCTCTTGACTGCATTGTATTGTATTCTTCTCTAAGCCTGGCACTGAGAGGGCCAGAGGTGAGACGAATAAAGTTTGCACCTGCTGGAATTAAAATGGTCATAAATGCTAAAATGGTCATAACTAAACCTAACAAGCACAAGAACCTTGGCTCTAGGGATATGCTGTTACTAACATCCTGTTACCAACCTTGGTGGGTCTTCTCACACACATACTCACTCCCTTTGCTGGACAGTGGGCTTGTTCAAGATCAGGGGATTCCTCAGCTACAAGATGGGCTGGAATCCCAAGATGCACTCTAAGGGAGTGAGCCCCGTACCTGCATGGCAGAGAGAGTTCTGGACGTACCCTGCCCAGAGTACTCAGGATTTTTCTGACAGAATGTAATCAATGCAAGTGACAATGGATCTACCTTCAGGACCTTGGATCTACCCTCAGGACCTTGGAACTACCCTCAGGACCTTGTTTATGTATACATTGAAGACTGTGGCTATACCGGGTGGGAAGTGGAGCTAGTGTCCTGAGGTCATGCTAAAAGCTATAAGCACTGTTCTCCTCTAACTTCGTGAAGTACCAAGCCCACCTCAGCTGCTTGAGCGTGATGGATACCAGCAGTAACGAGTAGGGGTACTTCACTAATAGAGTGTTTAAACCTTAGAAAGCTCCACCAATGGGAGCTGTGCTTCTCCTCCAGTAGGCACCCACAACTGATGTCAAGTTAGACTTCCTCCATCTGTAGGCCCTCAACAAAAGAGTCCACAAGTACTGGCTCAATCCTGCACATAGCAAGGGCCTGTATCCTTCTTATGGTCCTACTCTGTAATTTTACACAGTTCCAGTGATTTCTAAATGCTTCTACTCTAATCTCATAGTTGATTATTGAATATCTAGGAGGGAAGGGTGTGGCGTCTAGATGTCCATCTTGTTATCGGTATTCAGTTCACCTGTGTCTTGTCCAGTGTGCATGTATATAAGCATGTGTGTTTCACCCCTTCTATGTCGATTTTTATATATATATATATATATATATATCTTCATTATATGTGTAGATACATGCTATATATTTTATCAACTTTATATGTAAATATAATGTAAATATACTGTTTTTGCACTTCTGGTTAAATGCTAACTGCATTTCTTTGGCTTTTTACCTGTACTCTGCACAATGACAATAAAGTTGAATCTAATCTAATCTAATCTAATCTAATCTAATCTAATCTAATGTGTGTAACTGTATGCTTTCATTAATTTGTTATTTACATTAAAATTTTATGCATTTAGCAGACATTTACAAAAGACACTTAAGTGCTTTGTCTTTTGCTCACAGAATATATCCTAACTAGTATAGCAGGTTCATTCATTCATTCATTTATTCATATACAAACATATGATACAAACATGCAACAGATTCGGATGGAATGAATGTTTGATTCCATACAGTGTAGAACACTTTGTGATGTGTTTTTTTTTTTCTTTTTTAATATCATCCACCACCAATGCACCTTACCTGGGCTCCTTTAATAAACAAAGAAAATAAAAGATCGTTCAGTCTAATGAATTCACCTGCTCAATCTTCAAAACTATAGTTTAAGGCAAAAAAGATTTAAAAAAAGTTCCCCAGAAAGAAAAATGTAAGCAGACATGTTGGGTAATTTCCTGCTGCTATAGCTGGTTAAGGGAAGCATTATTGAAAGCGTTGACTTTTTAAAAAACAGTATTTACAGAAAATTTACCATGTAAAATTTGTATGTATTCATTTAATATATATCAGTATAGGACTGACATAAATATAATTACAGAAAGACTGATCACCCAGGATACTGAAAGATAAACATGGAAAGAAGAGGAAGAAGTGGGGTGGGTCTCCTCCCTTGTCCCGTGTTTATGTGTTTGCCTCTGTGTGTGTGGCGTCTAGATGTCCGTCTTGTTATCAGTATTCAGTTCACATGTGTGTTTCATCCCTTCTATGTCGATGTATGATTGTTTATTATGTTTAACGAGGTTAACAAAGATTTCTTTGTTATTGCAACATGCTCTCCACTTTACACGTCAGTCTCCCCAGGTATACCATTATATTTACCGCCCAAACACGCACATGTATGTCACTGAGGAACCTACATGGTTTGAGAAAAATGATGCAGTTATTTGTTTTCTCATTTAAGACCTTACAGTTAATGCCGTGCTCAGTTTAAACCGCTAACAGAGGAGTACATGGCATTTGAGTGTATCGGTGTCTCTTGCTTCTTGAATTTCCTTGCAGGAAAATGTATTGCGGCATAGTTCAACTCTTCTCCTTCCACACTCTAAAGGAGAAACGATATTGCATTGAAAAATTAAGCACACTATTATTATAAACACATATGTATTCAAGATTTGATTTTTCATTTGAATGTGCTACTTTATTAAAGTGTTCAAATGCATTTTTAAACTTAAAATATTTCTGCATTTCATTTGTAATTTAATTTAATATGAAACATCTGATTGTTTTCTTTTCCTTATTTGATTTTTATTGGTAATAACAATGTTGTACCTCATTCACAGCAGAAATGGAAGAAGCAGTTGGAGCGTGAGATTGCTCAGGTTCACCTGCATGTTGGACGTAAAATCAGATCATCATAAGCACATGACTGCTTTTTACCCGCAGTCAGAACTGAAAATGTAGCAATATTTACATTAGTTTCTAGAATTATTAATAGTATAAATATATATATATAAATATAAATATATTATATATAAATATATATAATAGTAAAATATGATAAATGGCAGTCTAAAAAAACATTGTGAGTATATCATGAATATGTGTAGAATATATTTCCTTCTGTGGAACAAACATCAGAAGCACTGAGATTGTTACTCAGATGACATTAACAACAAATGCTGATAATATTGAAATAATTTATTTTAAAATGGAAAGGCTATTTAACAATATTTAAGGAAGCAGTCTTTGCTTTATATTATGGCCACACATAGTTGATTTAATACATGCCATTACTATTCAATGGGAGACTTGCTACATATATGATGGTAGGTTAAAAAAAAACAGCAGGCACTTACCAGACATGTGCTCTTTTATGGCTATATGCCTTGTCTTCATCTTTGTGAACAAGAGGGCAGCAATAATAATTACGCACAATACATTGGATGCTACCAAGGCAATTACGTTCATTTGAATGGGTTTTGACTCCTGAGAGGGATCTAAAATTCACAGATTGGTCTGTATTAGTTTTGTACTATTCTACAAGAACATGCTAACACTGGGTTCATGTATCTGCTCACCAGCAAATTCAAGCTTACTCCCATTTCCAAACAGTATCTCCCCACACATGGCTACAGCACAATGGTACATTCCAGCATCAGAGAGGCTGAGATTCCTCTTGGGAAGATTGAAGACACATGTCTGTGTAAGAGAGCCAACCTCAGAGCTCTTCTTACACTGACCACTGCTGTCTTCATGAGTGTAAATTATTCCTGGATGAGATTCTCCTGAGCCATGTCTGAACCAGTAGATACTGTGTTCTCCAGCGCAGCTTTTAGTGAGGACTGTACAGTGCAGAGTCACTGAGTCTCCTAGATGAGCTGTCTCTTTCAAGTTCAGATTGTTGTCTGCCTTGTCCAGTAATACAAGTCCATTGATATAATGGTGGTGCTTTAAATTTTCCCCTAGAGATAGAGATTGGATAAAGTTAACCAAAAACATTCAAATTCAAATACTAGCAGTTTTATAGACTGAAGATGACTAACCTTCATATTTGAGAAACACACCATTACTGAAAACTACAAGATCATAGTCCCGTGCAGCACAATAATAGATTCCAGTATCTGCTTGCCTTAAATCTGTAATTGTTAAAGTAAACAGAGTTTCACTCTTGTTTACTTTGAATCGTCTATCATGCTTAAAGTCTCCATGAAATGCAGGTTCAGAGCCAGCGTAAAGAGTGGTGATGCATGTTGGTGCCTTCCCCAAAGACTGCATGAACCACAAGAAGTAGTTTTCATGATATTCTGCGAATACACAGCTTAACGTTACAGTACCACCTGGCACAATGGTCTTCAGGGTTTCAGATTGAATTATAGAGATACCTGTTAAAATGCCTGTGAGAAAAAAAGTCAAAGTAACAGTAATATCTTTTGAATATAGGTATTATTTTTTATGTGCAAACACATCATAGAACAGAAGAATTGCATTTATTATTATAAAATCACCTACCTGCTCTTAGATAAAGCATAAATGTTATGATTATCATTTTAAACATATCAGAAGACCCCATTTTTTAAAGACCAACGGACCAAACATGTACTCTGTAGATACTGTTGGGAAGAAAAGGGGGTGAGTCAAGTCAGTGTGTCTTCTTAAGGGTGATTAGGATGATGTTGGCTAAGCCTCATTGGTTGCTCTTATGTCAATGACATAAGCTTTCCCTATTGTCATACATCTTTCTTTGTTTTTTTTTTCCATTGCTTCAGTTGACCCCAATTCAGAATATTTTATATATAGGACAACAATCTACAGGGTTTACTAAGGCATTTGCATGTTCTGTCATTATAGTTAAGCTCTTGTAACTTTTAAAATGTATTTATTGCATACCTGTAATACAGGAAGATGTATCTGTTTAAGTGTCCATTTGTATTTGTGTTGATGTCTCGTCTCTGTGTTCGCTTTGTTTCTTTGGACTGCTATTCTGGTGATACAACCCTGGACCATTCTTATGATGCTGATTATGGATTCGCAACTAATAAATCCATCTCTTCTCAGCACATGCATCTGCCTCCTAATCGCTCCTCGTTACAGGTAGATCAACTGCAAAGAGTCCAAAGAGGAAGATTAGCAAGTAATAAGTTGCATTAGTTGTGCCTTGAGATCATGAGATACCTCACAGGCATCTGGGAAGCTTCCAGTGAGATAAAAAGCCAAATACTTTGCAAGTTGCAAAGGAAAGACATGCCTGTTAGGTCAGGTTTGAAACATGAGTTTAGAACAAGAACTTGTTATCCAAAGTGGTAAGGCTGTGAGCAGGTTAAGATAAAACCAGACAGTTCTCAAAAGAAACAGTGAGGTAATGGTGTGGATCAGGATCTCCTGGAATGTACAGAACCTCAGTCTTTCTGGGATTGAGCTTCAAATTTTGAGAGGAAAGAGACGAATGGTCACAGTTTGCAACTGCATAGAAGATAACACTGCTGAAATCGCAGTGTCATGGTACGATACATATTGCACAAAAGAAGACATACATTACATTAATCAGAATAAATAGAAGCTGTTTACCATTATTTATATGGTGCTTTTTAAAGACTCAGACATGCTCACAATAGTCAATAAGTAAAAGGAAAAAAGACAGAGGAAAGGAAAGACATTAACAGACATACAGAACAGAACATGTACAGTATACAGAACTTGTACACAGAGTACTTTCAGAACTTTCATAGCAAAAAGGAGAATTTAACTTTGTGGAATATTATAATTAATGGAAAAAGATATTGTTTAAGGTTGAACATAGAGTTGGGGAGCGTGGTTCTAGAGTCAAGGAGCATATCTAGAAAACATATGATATCGGTTTGTAAGGAAGGAGAAGATCAGGCAGGTATGAAGGAGTGATATTATTTAGAGCTTTGTAGGTGAGTAGAGGTATTTTCAATTGAATGTGATATTTTACATGAAGCCAGTAAAGACAGAGAATGGCTGTAATGTGGTGAAGTGTGAGTAAGGAGACAGGCAATGGAGTTTCTGTACCATCTGAAGTCTTTAAACAGAGCAATAATTAATCAATAAATAGAAGAGAGTTGAAATAGTTTAGGTGGTTAGAGATGAAGGAGTAAATGAGAGTTTCAGCTGCAGACTTAGTTAGGAATGCCCGAATTGTGGCAATGTTACCCAGGGGGAAGAAGGATGTTTCTACAGAACTGATGTGGATATTGAATAAAAGGATGACACAACCGGGGAAAAGGAGATGCAACTGTATCATAGAGAGAAAGAGAAGCAGTTCTTTGAAGAGTGTCACGAGTTTGCATCGTGCTTAAAGAATTGAGACAAATGCCGAGCTTTGGAAAACAGTTTCGCTTTTTATAAGACACTGATAACAACATTAACATTGACAAAGACTGAGTGACACGTACACACTTAAATACACTCATGCAAAACACACCACAAGTGAAACATAACAATAACAAGACAAACACGCAACACCATGCCCACACAGGCACACACACAGTCGTACACACTCGCCCAAAAGACACGATGCACACACCTTCAAGCAAACGCCTACATGGACACAGGATGAGGCAGGAGGTGAGGGTAGTTACTGTGACAAAGAGCTGATATAGAACCAGTTAGCATGAGTTTAGTCTTGTCAATTATTTAACATGAGGATGTTACACTTCATCTATTTCCTAATTTAAAAAATAAAATCAGGTAAAACAGGTTACTAACTGATCAAGAGGTGGATTTTTAATGTGGTAGGGAAGGAATCCAGACTGGAATGGATCAAAAAGATTGTGGGTTTCCAATGAGTTTCTTTTGAGAACTTTGATGAGCAAAGGAAGATTAGAGATAGGCTGGAAGTTAACCATGTCTGATGTGTCTAAAGCAGGTTTTTTTGAAAAGTGACTGCAGCATTGTAGATAGACGGAACATGGATGATGAGCAATAATTGATTAATACAAACTCTGAGATGAAGGACCAGAGCAGAGAGGCAAGCTTTAATTAAATATGTAGGGAGAGGGTAAAGTGAGCAAGTTGTAGCTTTGGACTGCTTTAGAACATCAGTGATGAAAGAAGAATCAACAGTACAAAAAGCAGAAAGAGAAAGTTCTCTAAGTTCTCTAGTGGAGTGGAAAGACAGAAACCCTCTCAGACCCTGGTGGCTTCAACCTTCCATAAGACAAGTTGTAGTGGTTTTTCCTAACCACTGTTCTCTTCTTTTGACATCAACTTGTCATCTGATATACAGAGTAGACAACACAGTTAACCTGATCTTCAGGAGGCCTGCCCCAGCACTGAACATCACAGTGACCCCCTTTACCTCTCAGATGACCACTTTCTATCTTTCAATCTCCCACTCTTCTTTTGCTGTCCACAGGTGAAGGCTAACAGGATGATTTTCTCATGTCTCCATTCCTCCCCTACAAGCCCTCACCCTCCTCAGCCTTCCCTTCTTTAGTCCCATTATAAACATCTCAATCAGCTCTCGTACCATCCTTTCCATGGATTCTTCTAACATAACTGTTGATAATGCCCAAATAATTCTGTCCTTTCCACCTTCTGACATAGCTGTTTCTAGCTGCATCTTGGCACATTTGATTTGCATCTCCACGAATGGCATCACCTAAAGCAAAATCCCAGCAAGCACCAGTTGCTCTAGATATGTGTAGCACTGTCTTCTTGCTGAGATTCAACCTTCAGAATCTGCAGGTTTTTCCTCTTCAACATTTGGCCACACAGGTGCTTGTTCAGTCAGACATTACAACTCATCCAGAACTTTGCAGCACAGCTGGTCTTTAATGCTCTTAACCTTTCACATGTCACTTTACTCCTACAATCATTTCACTCACTCACTCCCTGTGGCTGCTCAATTTGCTTTAATGTTCTGATGATTGCCTACAAAGCCAACAACAGACCTGCTTCCTGGTAAAATTTGAACTGTAAGTCAAGCCCTTTGAGCTTCAAATGCGGCCTTGCTTGACTCATTATCCTTCAAGATTTATGGAACATAAGAGACTCAATTAACTTTTATTGTCTATTCAAATAAGAGGATCCATTGCTACCTTCAAATGCCAAGTGGACTGATCTCTTTGGAAAGCACTTCAGTTTAACCTGTACTTGTAAGATTTTCTTTGCACTTGACTTTACTCTAATCTAGTAATCGCAATTACATTTCTGACAGTATCTCAGTTTAAAGATAATTGCTATTTGTCCTAAGATATTTGTCCTAGCAATAATGTTCAGTTGACAACTAAGTAATTTTGTAGCATTGTCACATTGCAGCTTTACAAATATAAAGGGTCCAGATTATTAATGAGCCCGTGGTGACCGTAGCATGGAAAAACCCCTTGGGTGAAATTAAGGAAGAAACCTTGTTTAGGGACCTCATCTGCCTTGGTCAGCTCAACAGTCCATGCATCATGTAACCACTTATAGTTTAAATGGCCACTTCAGTATAGATGGGTCTAGTGTGGGTGAGCAATTTCTGGATCCACTGGAATAGATGGAGTGGCTGAATGGATATAGCAGATTGGTTCATCTACTGTTGTCACCAGGACATTTTTTGGCATCATCTTTGATGTTTTGTCACTGAGACCAGGAACGGTCCAGTGGTGGCAGACAACCTGAAAATAAATCAGAAAAATGTAGTTAGGTCTGTAAATATGAAAAACTCATGAACAGTCAGTATACAGTAAATATTCCAGAGATCAGCATGCACCTGTGGCAGTTTGATCCTTGGCAGCATAACTAAAAAGGGACGGCCAAAAGGTGACCTGGGGGTTCTCTGAGGCAGGGAGACTATGGGCATATGTTTGTCACTGGAAAAAATACAGATTTTGAAATTCTAGTAACATAGGTCAAACACAACATGTCATAGCATAGCTTGCATGATCTAGCATAGATTGTATGATCATTCTCATAAGATTATCATTATATTGTACACTTTAATGCACAGCTCATGATTTTTTTTTTTGATCAGATATTTTTGCTTTGACTGATGGCTGGCCTCTCTCAGGCAATACATTGCTGCTATTCCAATTTCTTTTTCCCTTGAAACTTTGTTCTGTTTTGTTGCTCAAATACTCACTAATGGTTATAAATGACCTATATCTGTTGTCATCGTGAACTGAAGTATGAATGGGGCATAAAGAGAGTGGTCGGGGGAGGACTGTGGTTTTGCCTGGAGAGAGGAGTGGAGTGAAGAGTGGAGCTTTTTAGAAAATCAAAGCATCATGGTTCACTCACACTCCATGATCACATGACATGCATGAGTTATTATCAACCAGCTGAAGTTATATAACATGAAACAATGAGTTCAAAAAGGAGTGACATTCCTACATTGCTTTTGCTATACACATTTATACACAGCTTCACTACCAACTTGTAGCTAACATGATGACCCAAAACAATGAGAGCAGACAGAGCTGGTGATCCATCATTTGAACAGAGAGATGGCAGGAAGTGAGAAACTGACATCCATGCACGGAGTGATTCTGCAACTCTTTTAGTGAGGAGTGACCACTCCACTCACATACTCCTGTGCTGACAGACCTCATGCAAAAGAGTGTAAAGAGTGGTTGTGTAAAGCAAGGGAGATCACTATCTTTATCAGCAGACTTAAACTGCTCCACTTTAACCTTCTCAGAAACTGCACACTGTAACCACTGGCAGGGCCAGACTGAGATTGTTTAATGATACTGTATTTCTGCACACAAAGATTGCATTTCACTGCACATTGTACCATGTATGACTATGTATGTGACAAATAAAACTTTGAACTTTGAGAAAGATGTATTCACAATAACGATGAAATAGACAAAATGTCACAAGCAAAAATGTTTCTTGTTACAACAGATTAGAACAAATTCTTGTGCACATCAGTGTACATATTTAGGTACAGGTACAGGCCATTATGTCATAGATTATCTGAAAAGTATATTCTCATGCAGTTGTGAATTGTTTCATCTGTATCCTTTTTTGTTACATCCCATTACCATTCAGGCAGTTACATGTCCCGTCATGTCGCTACAAACAGTACTGTGAGTCACGTGATCTAAGTGTTTATGTAAGAGAGGTCATAGATATGATCTTAGATATGGTTTTTGATTCATTTTTGTTCACTGGGCCTTACAACAAAATTTACTCCCACAGGCTTTGCTGCCTTAACATGCATATTTAAATATTTGTAAGTTGGAGCAAAGACAATGGGAATTGGTGCAAACAGGTCTCCAGCACAGAAGTTTAAAACCCAAATGCATCATTCCATTCTGAGATACAATGAACTTTGCCTTGGCCAATGATTTTCTATGTGGTAAACCATAAAGACAGAATTTAAAGATAAAGATAAAAAGCTTTTACTGTATTTTTGTGTAGGCCTTTTCGCAAAGCCAAAACAGATAAAAAAAGATGTGGCATGTGCAGAATCTGTTACCGCATGTGCATACTTTTGGAACCTGCCTTTAGCTCATATGCAAAACCTTCTGGAAACTTTTGACCACAGACATGCAAAAGATATGGCAGCCCCACCTCCTGTTTGTTTCCATTCCATTTTTAGACCTGCCGGGTGACCACAGGCTACACTGTGCATCTTGAGCTCAGCATCCGACAGGAACACACCACCTCTGCAAAACAGTGCCCATCAGTAACCCTGGGGCACAGGTGATAACCCATGCACTTTCTAGATCTATAGAAATACAAATATTTAGCTACAACATTTAATATGTATGCAGATTTACCAGAGATAGAGGCAGCTGGATTTGCGTTTGCTATAGTACCTGAGTAAAGCTTCGTGTTTGTGGCCTTCACCGCAAATCATATGCATGCACCTCACTGTTGATCTGCACTTAAAGTCCTGCTGGAGTCATGCACAGTTATCACAGATAAAAAAAAAACAAGTGTTTTGCAACAGCTATGTCAGTATAATTCTCTGAAGGTTAATACATAACGGAAGATTCTGGCAACAAAACCACAAATTACACGCAGTTAAAAGTTCATTTTCAGAGGTCTTGGTTTTGTTATCAAGTGTTGATCTTACTTGAGAAGACATTTATCAAGCACATTTGTGTTATTGTATTATTTAACCATGTTTTTCCAGCACTCGACAGCAGGGGGAGACACTTAATCAGTATCTAAGCGAACAAGTACATATACCACTGATTATCTGTCGACCTCTTGACCCTACATTTGTTTCTTCTTTTGCTTTTGCAAATGCCTACATTTTTAATAACAGACTGTCTTGGTGACACCAGAACAACAAACTGCTGCTGAAGCAGTAAAAACGACAGAAGCAGATTGCTTCTGATATAAATTTGAAAATTATTAGCAAACTTTAATAATAATTGAACAAACGTGCAGGATAGCTGCAAGTTTGTTGTTAAATGTGTTCATATGGATGTTCTATTTATGTACCATGTGACTTTTGTAAATTCACGCATTATTGTAAACAGGTCAGCTGGGCAGAATATTTGTGTACTTGACTTCAGTTTCTCAGTGGCATGAGCCAAGCATGATGCACAGCCAGCTGTGACAATGCCCTTCCACCCACAGCTTCTTTTAGTTACTTTTACTTTAGTTCTTTTAGTTACTACACTTTTATCTTGTTTGATTTTCGGTCGTTTCATTAAACGCTTCAGTTGGAGACATTTGTTTCCTCCTTTTTTTCTGCCCATTCCACATCAGTGACAAAATGTCTGACTGTGGAAGCCATGGTCTCTTTTAATGGTCCTCTCTGCCTCAGCTCTCTGCCATATCTCTCCTTTTCCCACAGGACTTGGATGGCTTGCAGAGGGGTGGAGCTCATTTTGGAATTGTTTTACTCCAGAGAGGGACATTATGTTATGACCCATAGTTTGTTTTTTGTTTTTTTTTGCTCCAGTATATTTGCTGTCAGTATGTATAGTGAAGGAAAGTGGATCCCCTCTGTACAGAGAGACTATTACTGAATACTGAAGAATTATGTATCTGAAAAACTACACACGACATATTTTAAAAGTATGTCTGTAATTAAGTGTAATACCAGCCTTATTTATGAATATTTAATCTAAAACTTTTATTTAATATAAAATATAAAAATATTCTAAAAACACATGATAGAAATATTCCAAAAAACATATTAGAATTCAGTGTAAAAAGTAATATAAGGTTTGTTCACATCAATCAATTTGTTCAAATTTTCTTGTCCAATGTTTAAATGAGTGTGCCTAACAAACATATGCAAATATATGCAAATATCCTGCATGAAAAATTTAAACTTTACCTCAGACAGAGTTTCTTCCACAAAAGCTTATTAAATATTGCACTTAGATTCTATTCGTCTGGATTTATTTTGAATAAAAAAACATAACAGGTGAGACCAGTCAGCACTAAGCAATGTGGGTGTTTTGGCTGTGTGGAAACCGAGCTCTTGTGGTTTCACTGTTAAGAAGTACGTAAAAAGAAAAGCATACGGTCAGTCCTGCAAATGGAAAACAGTCAAACCATGACACATATACACACCCACACACTCATTCTGGCTACTGTCTTTGACGATTTGTTTGTGCTCTCAATACATTAAACATATGAACGGTTTCATTTTGAGTAAAATAAATAGTTTTGTTTCTGACGAATCAAATATTTAATCTCTGTGCTGTGTTATAACATTTTTAAATATTGTACGTGAGAAAGCACATAAAAAATGTAAAGTATTTTGCGATGATGACTGTTACTGTTTTTATGTTACTCTTTGGTATCAAATAAAGCTGAAGGTGCTTGCTGGTCCGCTGAAGTTCCCCTCACTGGGTCTCGTTGTGTACTGAACTGCTTCTTCCTATCTTTCACTCAACAGGAAATGATGGGCCACTTTCTGACACCACCTTATCAGCCGTGCTACACTTATACTTTCACCTTATATAGGGTATTTTCTGCTGTTTGAACAGGAGCTTGTGGTTTGTGGAATCAGATATACCTGATCCTCTGCCTTCAACACAGACTTCCCATAAATAGAAAACAAAATGGATCACAATCTATAATGTGCTGTCTGGAAAACCTTAAAAGCGATGTTTTCATTTCTCTAACTGCTTCTGTCCTGAAGAGGGCAGATTCAGTCCTCTACGCTTTGGTTCTGTTAAACATGCCTTAGTAAATTTTACATAAATCAATCGATATCTGTTAATTTAGCTTAAATAATGGTGGAAGCTTATGTGTAGTACATGCCAGAATGCATTTTTGGTTTTTTTTGGTTTTTTCTCAAAGCTTGTGAGACAGACTCACTTTGACATAACAGCTAGAATATCTGGGAGGAAGGTCCTGCTGCATAAACCTACTGTGTAAATGTTCTTCTGTATATTCACAGAGTGAAAGACATTTATAATCGAGGTGTTGTTCCTGTGCAGGAATGGGGTGTGTGTGTCCTTGTCCATGGTGCTGAAAATGCCTCCCAAGAGGCAATAAAAAAAAGGCTCTGGAGCTAATTGTCGATCTGACAGCTTTTATTTCTGTGACATAATTTGATAGCTAATTTAGCAATCAATGTAATGAGCATCATACAGACTACTATTTTCATAATAATTGTACATCTCGGAGATAGTTCTTCTCCTTTGCACCAAGAAAAGGACATTTTGTTATAGTGAAATAATATACTAGGCCTATGCTTTGAATTGCTGTTGTGTATGAAAATGCTATACAAATAAGCTAGCCTTGCCTATGTTCACATTAAGATAACTCACGTTTAAAGATATAAGGACAAACAAGTTTATTGTCTTTTTTTAGTTCTTTGTGAGAAGCTCTCAAAACTTGTATTTACATTTACATTTAAGGCATGTGGCACCATGCTTTTATCGAAAATGACTTTTGAGGGACTTTTTGAGTGTTAAGGGACTTACTCAGGCCATTGTATTTATATCACATGCATTTATTTCTTGGAGGGCTTTCCATTACAGCTCACACATACTCACAGTTTATACTCAAGTTAATTCGAAAGACATATATGACTGGGGTGGGTTCCAACAGGAAGTGCATGTTTCAGCTCACTACATGTTGAAATACTCTGTAAAAAGTAGTTTGCTAAGTACAATGCCAAACTATCCTCTGGGATTCACCTAAAATCTTTTCCCAGAAGTTAATAAAAGCAGTTCTCAACATTCAGATTTTTAACCATGGAATTTTAGTTGTGTGGCAGTCAGCTGCCATATTGTTCCTGCTGTCACCAGCAGGTGGTGCTGTTTGGTGAGGGAACTGTAAGGCTATGCATGCAGTTAGGAAGTGTGACTAAAATATCAGTAATTAGGGAAAAATGATTTGTTAAAATGATTGGTTAAAAAGTAACGTTTAGCAGTAATATGTTTGTTTGAAGGGGTTAAAATCATAAAGCTATTTGACAGCAAACACTTAGAAAACAAATGTTGATTATGGTTACACACTGAATGCACAAAATAATCAGTTGTTTTCAATTTAGTTGCTGTAAACAATTCGTTGTATTTCTGTTTGTGGTTATGGAAAGAGAACAGAGTGCACTTCGTGGTTTTGATGCAGCACAGGGTGTGAAAAGTCAGACCTGGTCAGCTTTGTGGGTGGAAACACTCAAACCAAGATGCCATCTCATGCAAACATGCATACAAATACACATCTGCACCCAGGGCCTTTGTTTTGTAAGTGTAACTGCATACATACCATTATTTGAATTAATTAGTGGAGAGATGATGATGGTGATGAAAAAGACAACAACAACAACCACAACAACAACAACAACAACAACAATAATAATAATTAAAGTTTGAATGCAACAGGATAACAAGTAACAAGATAAAAGATACCCTGTGCTATTAATGGTTCAATTTAGAAGCATAATACACATTCAGATATTTCAGACCACCCCCCCCCGACACTTTAAAGTAATGAGTATGGGCACATGCTGTGGAAGGTTGTGGATGGGAAAGCAAGAAATTATGTTTGTATAGTAAAATGACAGTAATTACCTCCACATAGAAAAACTAACTTGTAAAGCACTGACTGCTAAAACATTATATGTTCTTAACTATGGTAACCAATACAACAAATAAGAAGCAAACAAACAAGTACTTTCACTAAAATAATATTGCTATCACAACTGTCATAAATTTAAATTCAACATTTAAAATGATTAAGTTTGCTGATGACTGGTTACTGGTTGGCATCTCCTATTAAGCTGAAAATATACGCTGGTGCGCTGTAGTTCAGTGCAGCAGGTCTCGCTATGCACTGAACTGCTTCTTCCTGTGTCTCACTCGACAGGAAATGATGGGCCACTTTGACACCTCCTTATCAGCTGTTCCCCTGCCTTCAGCTTCTCTTTACCTTATAGAGGCATTAGCTGCTGTCCTTCAGCCATGAGCTTGTGGTTTGTCTTTTGTATTTATTTTATTTCATTAACAGAATATGGTTTTTATTTTTACAGAAAGCAATTGTAAGGTTTAATTAACATATTCAAAGATATTGAATATTTTTCATTGTTGTCACCTGGAAATACACTCCCCTATGTTATGTTTCTGTAAACAGACTAACTACAAGGTCAAAACAGTGCATGCTGCTGCAAATATACATTGAAAGTCACTAATACAGTGAATTCAGTAAGAAAATAATTTGTCATTTTGATTTTTACATATGGCATAGAAGTGTCAAGACTTATTTTTGAGCTCATAGCTTATTGGTCATATTCTACAAAAAAAAAAACACATCCAGCAGCAGCAAAAAAGCTACACTGGAGAAACTGAACACATGTAAAGACCACAAAACAAAACCCCTCCACTTTTGCACTGTTAAATCATGTGGGAGAAATTGATTCTGCATTATGAACATATTGTTCATTCAGCTATAGATGGTGTCCTGCTGCCTGATGGAATCCTATGAAAAAGATTGAGCTTGTCTCTGTCCAGTTCTTCCGCTCTGCAAGACACCACAGCTGCTTTCTGTCACTTAATTGTCAGTTATCCCACTCTCACCGCCACGTTGTACTGTCATGCTATTTGACCCAAGAGCTTGTGGTTTGTGGTGTGGTAAAACGACAGGCCTTATCAGATCATCTATCTCCCACAGATCTTCAAATACTATCAGAACTCTATAATGCAGCATCCATGATGTTTGTTTGCAATTGTTAACATTTGTTGATTTGCTCTAAAAATAAAGTGACTCACATGGAACTGTCATGCTGCTAGTTTCCAGGCCCTTGACAAAGGCTAAGAAAGACTGTTTGTGGTCGGCCAGAGGAAGATGCCCCCCCCCTTGTGAGTCTTGGTTCCTCTCAAGGTTTCTTCCTCTTGCTCTCAGGGAGTTTTTCCTTTTCACTGTCACCCTTGGGTTGCTTACTGGGGGCTTGGACTCAGACAATTTGTAAAGCTGCTTTGAGGCAAAGATTGTTATACAAGTGTTATATAAATACATTTTGACTTGACTGCTATATAGCATAAACCTTTCTGGTAGGTTCTCTGACAGTGTATCTTATCCCCAGTTATAGATGGTGTAAGGGGGTGGCGGAACCACCAGGGCAATCAGGAGTTACAAACACCAGAAGATTGGGTCCATTTTACTCACTAGGAGGATACCTCTCTTAGTAAGACCCAAATGCTGACAAGTTAGAGCAAGGAAAGGGAGTAAAAGAAAAGAAAGAAAAACAATAACTGGGAGAGCTGGGGTTTGAACCTGGGGCAGAAGCAGTAGAAAGATACAACCATGCCTACTGCACTACTAGGTGATAGGAGAGAATGCTGAGAATAACAGATAACATGGGAATGTACTAGTAGTGCTTATTGGAAACATGAGGGCCAGCCTTGCTCATGTTCACTAGAAACAAGGGTTATGGACCAAATAAAAGACACTCTTGGCCAACTAGTTCCAGGAGTCAAACTTTGATCCACTAGGCCACAAGGCCACTAGGGGGAGCTAAGGCAGTTGATTGGAGGAGGCAGGGAGACAAAAAACTGAAAGACCTAGGGGTAGCTTCCTGCAAAAAACACAAATTTAGACTGACAAGAGAGAAGACTTTCCCTAAGAAAAAGAAGGAAACATACACAAGAGAACCAGGAATCAACAATACCAGTTACTGGCCAGTCAGAGTATGTGTAGCGCTCACCATAACTTTGCCAAGACTGAACTTTGCAAACCTGCTTATATGGGATAGAGCCACCTGACGAGGATCAGGCTATCGAGCCCTCTTAATTCCTGGCTTGTTGCATTTCTCTGGTGGTCACCTGCTGGCACCATGAGCCACTCTTTATAGATGGTACATGACTTCCCTGATCCATTGATTGTAGGTCAGTGGAATAGGGCCTGTCCATTTAAATGATTAGTTTTCTGGACAGGAAATAGAAAGCAATCACGACAGTTTCCCACTAACTAAAAAGGACATCCACTGGGACCACAATGATTGGAGACAGCTCTAGGACTTCTCCAAATACATTAGAGAAGGTCTTGAAGATTATTTGCCAGAATCTTTACAGCTTGCCAGAATGTGTAGGACATGTACAAAACATATGCATTAATCACATCTGGTTGTCTGACTTAGAAAGTCTGACTTTAGACTAATGCACATGGTATTTTTTAATTGAATAAGAGCATTCCTTAGATACTGTATATGGGAGTGGATAAAATGTCCTGTACTATTTTGATCATGCAATTGGTTTGTCTAAGTCTGTTTCCTATTCACTTTTAAGGCGGTCTAGAGGCATCAAATTGAGTCTAGCATAGACTCTGGCATAATGGAAAGTAATTCAACTTCAAGGCTACGAAATCCTAGTTTTGCAAGTACTTATAAAAGTGTGATGTGGTAATATTACATTTCTTTATTAAATGTTCAAAGAATGTAAAATTACAGTAAATATAGAAGTCAGACACAGTAGCAAAAGCCTCATCTATCACTAATGGAACAAACATGAGGGAGAAGGGGCAAAGTTAAGGAGGCACTACACTATGCCAACATATGAATAGGTCCTTATAAGTCCTATAAACTGGAGAGAAAAAAGAATATCCTGTGGAATTGTCACATATCAGTTATACCAGATGATTAGACTTAAACAGGGAGACCTTTTTGGGGTAACCACAATCTAATACAGGGGGAGAGTGTACAATATGGGACACAAGAGTATTGTAATATTAGTATCAGTGTTAGTGTTGATTTGTTGGACCTGAAGCATAGGATGCCTAAACCCAGTATGCACTAGACTCTAGTCCTGCTGTATGGCTACTACACTACAGCTAAGGACAATCAACTGCTGGTAAAGTGATGTCTAGCTGCATGTCTAATACGAAAACCACGCCTCTCTAAAATTCTAAAAGCTGTTTGATTGTCTGTTTTTGATCTGAAGCCCCTGCCTGCCACAGTTCAAATATGATTCTCCTTCCACCACATGTGCTTGTGCTCAGTGGAATATGTGAGTAAAAATAGAATATGTGTACAGCTGTCACATCCTACTTTATTTTACTTTCATAGGGCTGAAAATAAGTAAGAATAAGTAAAAATAAATTGTAATAATATACAATTATGCTTGTTTTGTCTTATATTATCATGTTTTTAATACTTTGGCTGAACTATTTATTAATGATGAACTTATTTGAAATATTGGCTGATAAAGTGGCGATTTTGATTATGAAGTCATCAAAGTATGTGCGTTTTCATTGTTTTCATGATTTTCAGGTTTCATCCTTGTTCAGTGGACATCGCAGACCCTTGCACTCACAGTAAATATAGGACAAAATGCAACATTTAGATGTTCTAACATTTTAAGCGAACCGAGTTATATAGCTTGGTACAAACAAACCAATAACTCTCTCCCACTTTGTATTGTAACTATGTTTCATAACCATGAAAAATCTGCCACTTATGTGAATGGATGTAAAGAGGAACACTTCAGGATGACTTTGGATAACATAAGCTCGTCCTTGGAAATCATGAAAGTGAATCATTCTGACTCTGGCTTCTATTATTGTGGAGCCTTTTTGAGGAATCACATGGAATTCTACAACAAATCACATTTACATATTACAGGTAATATTGCATTATGAAATACATCTTTGATTTCATTAAACAGGCATACTTTTCACTTCTGCTGTATTATGCAAGGGAAGACAAGGCAAGTTTATTTATACAGCACCTTTCATGTCCAATGGCAATTCAAAGTGCTTTTGTGATGGCAGCAGGAAAGGAGAAGAGGGTGGGACTGTAGCAAAAGGAGCTTTATTCTCCATACATATACAGCAAAGCAGCGACTGGCAAAGCCGGCAAACAAAAAACAAACAGAAAACACAGCTGAGCAAAAGCAAAAGCAGTAACTTGCGGAAACTGTAGCAGAGTCAGTAGGCTACATTCGTCAGTGCAAGGTGAATGCACAGCAAAAATGGACTGGACCTGCAGGCCTTTTATAGGGACAGATAATGGTTAAATTAAAGTGGGAACAGGTTAAAAAAAACAGGTGAGGAAGAGCTGGAGAGTGAGAGATGTGGTGTTGGAGTGACAGCTTTACATAAGTGTAAATAGAAAAACCTTATTACTGTCCGAGATCTATCATCCAGGAAAGGTCTTTGCCAAGAAATGACAAAAATAACATTACAGAATTGATTGTAATTGAAGTTGTGATATTGAAATAGAAGTTTTAAAGAATAAAATAATTTTATGTGTGTTCATTTTACAGTTTTGCAAACATCTGTAGTATTGTCTGTGATGATGTTAATTATGAAACCTTTCTAAACAGGTGATGAAGAAATACCCATAAGTACAGAGGAGTGTGTTGGTGACGAATTATTTTTCAAACTGACACTCATCTTGAGTGGCATTGGTATGTTTCTCCTGACCCTGCTAGTACTGGCCCTCCTCAGTTTGAGCCAGAAAACCAAGCAGGCCCAAGGTAAACTGAAGAATGACAGATTATACATATTAGAAAACCATGCCTAAGAATTTAATATCTGCAAAGGAACTGTAGTCAGGCTTTTATCTTACATAACATTTTGCTGTCTTCAGCTTTAAAAAAAAGCAGCACACAGGTGTTTTTATTTCTTTTTTGTTTTCTTGCAGATGTTCGTGCCCAAAACCGTCATCACCATGAAGAGGTAAAATCATTTACAAAGAGATATTATTGTTTATAGTGCATGCTTCCTTCATTTCCACCAATCATTTAAATCAATCTTCAATTGTATTATCTTGTTTAATCCAACTTGTTTCATGAGGTTACTAGGCCCAGATTTTGTACAGTAATTAGATAAATGTTACATATTGAAATAAGCGGATAAAATGGCAAATCATACATTGGGTTGCTATAATACTGCACAAACATGGCATAAAAAATTAATGAAATGTACACCTTTAAGTGAATAGTTCTTGTAGTATTGATTACTGTGTATCTGCACAGACTGTAGTACTGTAATCCATGTGTAACATTGTGTTCTTCCTGTTTAGTTATACTGTAGTAGCATTTATAGTTTAACTACACAGCTATTACTGACAATACAATGAGGTCACCAGTGATTCATAGCAAGAGTACAAACCATTCTTTAAAAACATGCATCTTGGGTTTATTTATTTATTTATTGGACGACCCACACAGAGTGTATTTTTAATGCAAAAGGGCTTACAAGTAAGGCCACTCTACCAGCATTTAAAGAACGGTGAAGTGCCTGTTGGTGTAGTCAATGGGAAGTAATTTATCAGTAATTTATCTGCAGGTACTTCAACAGAAGTTCTATAAAGTTAGTTTCACAATGTGATATCCTCTGTCGCAGCCAGTTTAGTGTTTCTGCAACCAAAGATGGATAACTTTGGAAGTAATTTCCTTTAATAGCACATCTATTGATATAAAATCTTTATCGTACAGTCCGACATTAAAAACACATAATATCGTAGTCAGGCTAAGATTTTATTACCATATTATTGTACAGTCTGACATGTAACATGCTTATAAGACCACGGAAACTGCAATGTAAGTCGAGTTTAATGCAAATACACATAGTGACCAAACAAATAAAAACACTGACGTTGCATAAGACATGTGCACTCCCTTATCAATTCTATATTTGTAACTTATGAACTTTATAAAGAATTAACTTTGAAGGACTGAGAAGGCAGCAGCCTCACTGGCGTACAGCAAATGGTTAATACAGTTAAGATATAGTTTACATACAGCTAAAAGCCAAAACACTATGCAGGACCTGTAAGCTTACAGGGCTCTGGTAAAGGACGCGAGCTTGAAGAAAAAATACATATATATATATGTATGTTTATGTACATAGTAATGTTTTAATTGCCTATTGTCATTCAGGAGGAAGATCTAGGAGAACTGAACTACTCTGCTTTAACTTTTTCCAAAAGGAATTGCAAGAGAGCAGAGAGAAGGGAAGTGGATTCACATGTTGTATATGCTTCAACAAGATGAAATCTTTCATCACACAAACTGAGGTGTGTGTGACAGTATATATGTCCAGGAAGTCCTTCAGCTCCACAGCCCTAGCCAACAAGCATAGCACTCTGGGGTGCACAGTCTTTTTACCAGAGTCCCCAGGGGTGTCATGTGGACCTCTACCCCCCACTCAGATGGTGTTCTCAAGATCATCTTCTCTGGAGTCCTGATTGGGCCCACCTGCTCCTCATTTATATAATTTATAGCCCTGTGCTTTTTCATTAACTTTGCTAAAGTATTAAAGTATTGCTGTTATCAGACATTACTAATTGTTTATTTGTTTATTGTTGCCTTGTGTGTATTGACCAGTTCTGTGACCATTGACTTTGGATTCTCCCATTTTGGAATTGCTGTTTGGATTGTTATTTCTGCCTTTCATCTGGATTCTCTTTGACCCTGCTTCTGATGATCCTTTGGTTTGGTAATCACTCTGTTCTGGATTTGACTTGTGACCTGTTGTCTGAATATGTTTCTGGCCGTTTAAAATATCAGCCACTATTATCTGCAAGTGTTTGGCTGATCCTGCCTCATTACAAGATGTGTGTATATGTGACAATAATCCGTTTGGCTCAAAACAACAGTAAAACATTCACTTTAAATTTGTTTGCAAAATAGGTTATACTATGTGTGGAGTAGCATCATAATATCATAGAGAGACAATTTCTCATTCATTTGTAAGTAAACTTTGTGACTCTTAAGGCAGATTACAAAACTCGAGTCAGTGATCCTTTAAATGTTTGAACAAACTACACTGAATATATTGAACAGTTTGGAGTGAGACACCTCACATCTAAAAGTAAAACCAATCGTCTTTTCCACGTAATCCATTTCCTGATTCCATGGCAATCAGGTAAGCAGAGAAGCAAACGTCTGTCTTCAGCGTCTTCTTCCAGATACTCCAAATGGATCCCCCAGGCCAACCGAGAAATTTAATCCCAGAGTACCATGGTCTACTCTAAAACCTCTTTCCAGATGGCTGTACTCAATCTCCTTCCCCACAAACCATTTAATTCTCTTATGCTTTTTTACTGCCGGGTTTCTAAATGTCCCATCATCTAAACTGTAGCTTTGGTGATCATGCATTTTCTTGCTCCTCGTCTGTGGAACTCCCTCCCAACTGTGGTCAAACAATCTTCCTCTCTTTCGACATTTAAATCTAACCTTAAGACTCACCTCTTCTCCTCTCACCTATGAGAGGATCCTTTCGATCCTCCTTCTGTTTAATTTACCACCCATTGCTGACGTCTAGTTGTGATATCATTGTCATGTTGATGTTTCTCCTAACTGCTGAACCTTTACTCTTTGTGTGTGTGTAATGGTGAGTGATTAGGAGACGGATGCAAATGCGTAGAAGAGCGAGATTTATTATGGGCAAATCCGTAATCATCATATAAGCGGTCAGAGGTCGAGTAGCCACAATGTCCATCCATAGACACATAATTGACATATACTATATTGCCAAATGTATTCGCTCACCCATCCAAATGACTGTGCACCAGTGCACAAAGACATGGATGGCAGAGTCAGGTGTGGATGAACTTGACTGGCCTGCACAGAGTCCTGACCTCAACACGATAGAACACCTTGGGGATAAATTAAAGCGGAGACTGAGAACCAGGCCTTCTCGTCCTACATCATCACCTACATCCCATTCCTAATCCATAGGGTTCAGTATGGCATTGGTACACCCACTGCAGCTAGAACAGCTTCAACTCTTCTGGAAAGGCTGTCCACAAGGTTTAGGAGTGTGTTTATGGGGTTTTTTGACCATTCTTCCAGAAGCACATTTGTGAGGTCTCTGTTAGCTGGCATGATCAATAGTGGATGGTTTCCCTTGAGTCTTGGTACTCCCAAGGTGTCTCTTGATTCTGCCCAGGGGGGTTTTCCTTGCAACTGTTGTCTCAGGCTTGCTCATTAGATATATGGGCCCACAGATTTGAAAAGCTGCTTTGTGACAGTGTGAGTTGTAAAAAATGCTACAGAAATATATTTGACTTTGTTGTGAACTGGGACAGAGCTCAAATGTGGCTTATAGGGGTTTCCAAGTTCTGGAATAGAAAAAACTGGTCTGTACTTATCAAGTAATGAGAAAGTCACTGGCCACATCCTCCATACATGCCATGGAATCAGCAATTTGTTACAGAGGGAGATAAATTGAGAGAGGTGACATGTCTAAGAAAAACTCCATTGCTGGTGTGTTTAATGTTATGTTCAGGTCAATATTGACCATTAATATTGGAATAGTTTGATACTTCTAATGTGCAACTCGCTTGACAGTAATGCATCCTGGTTTGTGGTTCTGTAGCATCATATTTAGTATGCATACATGCTGTGCTCTATCATGTATATCATGGTCTCTCTCTCTTTTTCTCTGCATTTAATTGTTCACTATGTTTATAAGCT
>JAOXYF010000017.1:1998897-2038016 GCA_028565775.1 Sternarchorhynchus goeldii
TTAAATAGAAGAAAGAGATAGAGTAGGAAGAAGAGAGTGATGGTGTGGGGTAACATGATTGGTCTAAGGTGGAATCAGCAACTACATGATTGGTCTTAAGGATGGGGTGTGAAACACTAAGAAATGACCTCCACGAAGAAGGTGTTTGGATTACGCTAGGATCCGAGTGAGACCGACCGTCAGATAGGAAGGGTGTTGTGTATATGCCGAATGACAGTCAAAAAGATATTTAGACGCCAGTAGGACTGGGGTCAACCTGACCGGCAGCTAGTTTACCTAGAGAGAGACATTTAATTCAGAATGTGACATGAATCATGAATCATTAAATTCCCTTACAATGACCACTTACTAGAACTTAACCATTGTATTTGAATTCAACAGACCAAAATATCTCAAGATAAAATAGAACATGGTTTTATCTGTAAACATCACCATACCAAATACCATAAATGTAAGTGTATATAATTTTATATACTTTTATATATTTTATTTACAAATACCATAAAAAAACAAGTTTAAAATCAGTAACAAAAAGAATAGTATAGACAAAATGTGGAGCCACCACACTGGAAACTGCAGACCATAACTGTCTGTAATTGTACACAAGAATATAAATGATCTATAAAGTAGGTGCAACTGCTGAAGTAGCCAGTGACTTTAGTTGCATAGTACAGCCCCCATTTACACTTTCATTAATAATAAAGGTCAATTGCTATGTCTGAAAGAGCAGAAGCATGCAGCAGCTGCTTCAGTCAGATTTCATGGGCCACCAGTAGAGAAGCGAGAGGAACAGCAAAAATTAGGTAGAAGTTGGCCAAACCTGAATAATACTGCCATTCTTAACCCCCTGGGGGGATTTGTAATAAGGCAGGGTCAGTCAGAGACTTGCAGATAAAAGTGAATGAGTGTTTACTGACAAAAGGATAACAGTCAGAAAAAAGGGACAAGGTCAAAACCAGAACAGCGGTATTTCCAAAACAATGTATCATCAGGAACAGGGTAAGAGACAGTCCAGATGAAAACTGGTCAAGGGATACAACACCATTCAATACACAAAAGGCAAAAATAGGTGTGGTCTGGAAAACAGGGGCAATACTTTGCAAAGTCAGTGATGAATAATGACTCTGATGGAATGACTGTTCATGATGTGTATAAAGGAGCCAGATATGAATGGCTTACTTTAGCCAATGTTTTATGATATAGATTCTCCATCAAAGGCCTCCAGTGAGTTCCTGTAAGCTAGAGTCTACTTGGGCATCTGCCAAAGTGCAGATGGATCAGGCCTAGTGATGTCATAAGAAACATGCTGACTGAAAGCACATCAACATCTCTATGGTTACAGGTTAAGCCTAGTGGTTCCAGTTTTCTCTGGGTTGCAGTTCTTTGTCTTCTAAGAATGCTAAGGCTGATTACTTTTCTAGGATCAGGCAATGCTACTTCCATAGTTTTGAACATTGATAAGACCGTTCAACAATCTTTGAGCTGAATGTCTTAACTGCCAACTGAATGGCTGCCTGACCAGACTTATGTTCCTGAGTAATACCATTCAGACTTGATAACCTGAGAGCACACTTCCTTCAGTTCTTCTCATCTTGGCATGAACAAAACTTTCTATATTCTCTCCAAAAGGTTCTGGCCAGACAGAAGAGAAACTTAGAAAATTGCCAGCTCCTGCATAATATGGTGATTTCCCCAAGCCAAGCTCCACCAGGTATGCTTGTTCCTCTCCCCACACTCCCTACAGACCCTGGTTACACTTTGTCATAAATTTCCTTACATATCTGCCTCAAGCACTCTCCTGGTTTAAATCCTACCTGACAGACCGTTACCAATTTGTCCTTGTACATAATGAAATCTCAGCACGCACAAGAGTAAAATATGATGTCCCACAAGGATCTGTATTGGGCCCAATGTTATTCTCATTAGATATGCTACCTTTAGGCACAATTATTCGCAGGCATAGTATTAGCTTCCATTGCTATGCTGATGATACTCAGTTGCATATGTCACAGTCCAGCTCCTCACCCCGCCTGAGCCCAAGCCCCAGAGGAACCCAGGCTGCTGGCGAGCGTGGCCAGGCCGCCGGCAAGCAAGCCTGTCTGCTGACAAAGCCCCCGAGCCCCAGCCGGAGAGACCCGAGGAACTGCAGGGACTCCACCGCTCCCGGCACCGCAGCTGCCAGGCTTGTGTATACATCTGGCTGTATCGTGGGTGTGGTGCATGTGATTGGTCTCGTTGTTGTTATACGTTGCACCTGTGTCTCGTTAGGGTGAGTGTATTAAAGAGTGTAAGTGTCACTGAGTCTTTTTCGATGCTGGGTCTGTGCTTTCGGTTTGTTTATGTGTGTTGTTTGTGTAAAGCAAAACTGAAATTAAACGTCTTTTCTTCTATGCCTGGTAGTGCTGTTTTCGCCGTTTCGCCTCTCAGCTCTCCAGGACTCCTCCCTTGATAATATATAACTTCTAATCCAGATGATGCCAGTACTACTACCAAAATTGAGAGCTGTGTCCAGGAAATAAAAATAAAAAATTACATGGATGGCATGTAAATTCTAAATTCTCTCCTTCTAAATTCTGATAAGGCTGAGCTTACTCAAAACAAGAAACAATTCGTATAATATTCCTCTTACTCTAAATGGATTTTTAGTCATGCCTAAATCTGTCATAAAAAGTTTGGGTGTCACTATTGATCATTAAATCTGCTTTTTTCCATTTACGTAATATTACTACGATGAGACATTAACTTTCTTTATCAGAAGCAGAGAAACTGGTCCACGCTTTTATCTCTTGAATACTGGACTACTGTAATGGTCTTCGAATTGGATGCTCTAAAAAGTCCCTAAAGAAACTACAACTCATACAGAATGCAGCAGCGAGAGCTATGATTGGGTGGAAAGCAACAGCTCAGTGAACCCTCATGAGTGTGGCTACCTCCAGGCCCTCCCTTTAGTATAAGCCTGCTGGAGCCACATGCTCCACATATATATATATATATATACATATATATATATATATATATATATGGACCTATACATTTGTAAAGCTGCTTTGTGACAACATTTGCTGTAAAAAATGCTATATAAATAAATTTGACTTTGAATCAAAAGGTTACACAACTTTGTGGTTTTTAAAGGGATCTCATCTAATACCCTCTGTATAGGATTTCCAGCAAGTTCTTCCTAAGAATACTTGGGTGCCTGCCCATGTACAAATCGATCAGACCTAATAATGTCATAAGGAACATGCCAACTGACATCACAGCAATATCAGTTACGATATATCAGTCTGTATGGCTTTGCATGCCTGATCTCCACCTTCATATTCCATGCTGGAAATATCCAGATTCTTTGATCCCTTTATGATTAATGACAAATCAAACTGTACTGTGCTGAACCACAAGTGAAAAAGGTTCATAAACAGGATTTGAGGACAAACAAGGTCTTTTATTCATAAGCACAAACCTTTAAAGGGTAGTCTCTAAATCATGCAGCACAGCTCAGTACCGTACCTAGTGGCTCATAAAGCTATACTGCTGCCACCCGAGGGAGGCCACATGCTGTGAACTAATTTGTGCTCATTAGTGTGTTCACCCACAGGTGTTCACTCTGTTACATAAGGTTTTCACAAAGGCCACTCTTTCAAGCCTTGTTGTGTGTGTAACTTGTGCAACTACTTTGTAAACGGTATTCTCAAAGGGCTCTTCCTTGTGTGAGTGTTTCCCTTTTTTATTATTTTTCAGTTGTTCCTTCTCATCTAGAGATAAACCATCAAGGACAAAGCTTATCAGGGTGCTTCCATCCTTACTATCCCATCCATCCTGGTGCCCTGTTATAAGCATGGCTCATTTAGCTAGCTTGCCAAAATGCTCTCTCTCTCTGGGGTCACTTGAGAACAACTGATAAACTTGGCCCAGGGCTCCATTAATATACCCCTTTTCTCATCTGGCCATCAGTACTTTGGCCAATCATGTTTCAAAAGCTTCTTAGGACAATACACCATTATTGTACAGTTTTGTCATTTTATGCTGGTACAACGTGTTCTTAACCACCATATGATCCTTCAATTTTTAAGCAACACTGTCTTATTTTTCAAAATAATCATATGACCTATTATGAAACACTTTCAGTTCTTGGTCCAACAAGGAATCTTTGACATGGTCATCCCACTAATGGTTTCTCAAATAAAGCTTTTGTATTCTATAGCGCGTGACAATTGTACATGAGGACCAGGGTTTGCCTGGCTTTTTCCATGACTCTCGGAGCCTTCTGCTACCATGCCTGTCCTATTCATGACCCTTTGATCCTCTCAAAAGCCCCTTTATACCTTGCGTGTGTGACGGCAGGGTGGAGGGAGCAGAGACAGGCACTACGGGGAACATGAACATGCTTAAAGAGAGTTTATTAGCTGGGTTGCCAGTAGTGCACAAAACATAAACGTAAACACAAGCTCTGGGAAGAGCAGACAAATAGATGAGTTCGGTAAAACCGGCGAGGCTGTGAAAAGAGCAACCTGAACAATGAACAGAACACAGCATGAGCCAGCAGAGGCCATGAAGCAGTTCACAAGTTGGGCCAATGTACAGCGATGTGTGTGTTTGTTGAGCGTCCCTAAGTAGTCCGTCAGTAATGAGTGGCAGGTGCGCTCAATGCACAGGGGATTGGGAGCGAGGCAATGAACGATTGGTGGGCGTGGCTTGGGAGCTGGGAGTCCGGTGATTCGTGACAGAGCCCCCCCCCCAAGGACCCCGGCTGCCTCCTCGATGGGGGGCTGGGCGCGGAGCCGGGCGGTCTGGACGGGAGCGATGGAAAGAGGCAACGAGTCCGGGGTCCAGAATCTGAGAGGCGGGGACCCAGCTCTGTTCCTCTGGACCGAATCCTTCCCAGTCGACGAGATATTGGAGTCCGCCCCGCCTGCATCGGGAGTCCAGCAGGGCCCGAACTCTGTAGATCGATCCCCTCCGGAGGTCTGTCATGGGCTTCGCCATGGTGCTGAACGACCTAATGAACCTGCAATAGAAGTTCGCAAACCCCAGGAAGCGTTGCAGATCCTTCCTATTCCGGGGTTGAGGCCATTCAGACACCGCCTCCACCTTGCACGGTTGCATACTTACCAGCCCTTTCCGGATGACGTAACCCAAGAAGCTGACCTCTGCGAGATCGAACTCGCCCTTTTCAAGTTTGCAGTTGGTTACGCATCAACGTACTCAGGACGGCTCGTACGTCCCGTGCATGTTGGTCAGGTGAAGAGGAGTAGATCAATATGTCATCGATGTAAGCGACGACTGATCTACCCAAATATTCCCGCAAAACCTCGTTAATGAATGCCTGGTGATTCGTGACAGCGTGTGTTTGTGTGTGTAAAACCCCTCAAATTTTCCACCACAACACATACTGACACATACTCTAACACTCCCCATCAATACGGACAAAAACCAACAAAGACACATGCACACGCTTAAATACACACACCCTTGAGACACAGGTGAAACAAATGATGACAATGAAAACAGACAAACCCCACACCCACAACACACACACAAAAGTACATACAGACGCAAACACTCACACAACAGCCGTGACACATACTTTAATTTTCTTCTTGTACATAAGAATGTATCTTAAATGGCAACAGAAAACCAAGAATGGCAGATCTAGACCATAAGAATACAATGCAATACTTATTTCATCTTGTCAATACATGATCTAGAATAAATTATAGTTTTAGAAAACAGTTTGATTATAATTTTGGCATTATGGCATTATTTCGAGGGACAAAAGTTCAGCACCATGGAGAGGGCTCAATTCTTGCATTAAAGTTTTCTAAAGAATGTAAAATGTGTCAAGTAAATGTCACGTTGCGTCTGGCACCCAGGCCGGAAGCCACGCCCACTACCCCTTCAACGCAACCACTTCCCAGTTCACAATAACCTGCATATTGATTACACCTGGTGGTTGTTAACAAACACCATAATACCTGGTTGCTCAGTCACCTCATTGCTGTACATTCGCCGTTCGTTGATGGACTGAGCTTCCAGCCTCTGATTTGCATGCTAACGCCAGTCTGTTGCTTTTCGCTGCTTACCAGCAGGTTTGTTGCCATTGCTACTATAGTTCCGTTTGTTTTTTGAACTGTTTGTTTTCTGCACTCTGCGTTGTGTGGATTGCTATGCCACTGGCAACCATATTAAAGAACTATGTTTCCAGTAGCTTCGTCTTCCGCTTCCTCACTACCGCCGTTACAGTAAACATATCAGAGTACATTATAAAATATTTTAATTCAGCTGAAGCACAATAGCCTCTCTCAAACACAAAACAGGAAAAGGCAATAAATTACATAAATACTTTTATCACAATTGTTGAGAAACCTGGTTCAAAATATGCCAAGAAGAGTTCTCAAGTTTCATGAAATACATATAAATACATAATTGACTTTTCATAGATTTTTTATAGATCTTCTAGATCTGAATTTGATACAGACAGCATAACATAGTGACACATATACAAAGAAAAACAACAAAGGAAAACACTTTCTCTTCATTCACTAGTCTACACTAGTTATACAAATATAATTTACTTACATTCATATTTTGCTAGTATTTAGGAAAGTATAAACAGAAACATTGAAAAAATGTTATTTGAAAAACATTGTCAAGAATGTCTTATAGGATGACCACCGGAGTTCAGGGGTTTCATTTTAGTGAGCCAATAGAATCAGACAGAACTGCTGAACCCTCAAGGAGGCAGCAGTTGTACATAAGTATATAAAGACTTTTTTTAGAGGTGACAGTTTGTCAACTATATACCTTAAGAGTGACACAGGGTGGCAACCATCATCAGGCATGCTGAACAGACACATGCAGATACAAGAAATCTGCAGTAAGATGGCCATTATGCTTTACATGATATCTCTGGTCTTCTCTGAAGTGTGTAAGTTCAGGTTTCTACTTCAGAGTATTCAGAACTGTAAGTAACCATGTCTGCTATCTGCCAGTCAATGTTTACTGTTTACTATAATCTGTTTTAGCAGGAATTGTTGAAGAAAATATTTTCCAGCTGGATTCTTTTGTGACTGTTCAGGAAGGAGGAGATGTAAAGTTGACTTGCTTTCATCCACAACAGCAAATAAACAAGGTGTTGTGGTACAAGCAACTAATGGGACAGAAACCGCTGTTGGTTGTCTCTTCATATCACTTTCGCCTACCCTTTGATTTCCATAATGATTTTGGAAAGTCGAAACGTTTTAATTTATCAAGATCAGAGGGCAGTTCAAATTTAACTATAATTAAAGTTGATCCATCTGATTCAGCAGTGTACTACTGTGCTGTATCTTTCTCAAATGTTGTCAACTTTGGTTCTGGCACAGTTTTGTTGCTCAAAGGTAAGCAGGGGATTATTTTTTGCCACTTTGTTCCCAAACCTGTAATAATAATTAGCAATGTACGTAAAACGTACATCATTTACATAAACATGTAAAAACAGAATTTGATAATTCACAAGTGATATATATATATATATATATTTTTTTTATTATTATTATTATTTTTTTTAGGTAAATATTCAAATAAAGATACTGTTGTACAGAACACTGTACCACAACTACTTCAGTCTGGAGACTCAGTGACTCTGCAGTGTACAGTCCTCACTGAGAGCTGTGATGGAGAACACAGTGTCTATTGGTTCAGACATGGCTCAGGAGAATCTCATCCAGGAATCATTTACACTCATGGAGACAACAGTGGTCAGTGTAATAAGAGCTTTGAGGTTGAATCTCCTACACAGAGCTGTAGGTACAAGCTCCCCAAGATGAACATCAGCATTTCTGATGTTGGAACTTACTACTGTGCAGTGGTCATGTGTGGGGAGATACTCCTTGGGAATGGAACTAAGTTGGATTTTGAAGGTATGCATTTACATTTAGAATACTGAATCTCTTTTACTGCTCTTTTAGCTTGGAAGAAAATGCTACAAAATTTTAAAATACAGCTCATTGCTTGTGGGTGGCCTATAACAAATATATACCAAAGTCTATAACAAAAATGATAAAGTCAGAAGAAGTTTCTGAATTTTGCCCTAAACTTCACCAAATACACAACTAATCTATACTAATCATTCATATTCAATTTAATGGTACTGTTTGACAGTCATAACTAACGGAGCTGATCATTAAGTCAAATTTAATTCTTATTATAGTTTGGTTTTCATGTTTCAGGTGAGCCTTATGTAAAGGATACATACATCTTCATGATAACTGGCTTGGCAATGCTTTTATTTATAAGCTTGGCCATCAATGTTGTTTTATGTACAACATGCAAAAGAAAAGGTAAGCAGACATGCATGTCCATGTCTTATATATATATATTCATAGACTTTTTAAAAAGTTCCAGAAAGTTTGTGTTAATCAGGAGCTTGCTTAAAGTCTACTCCTGGTTAATAGCCAGTGTCACACATTAAAATTAACAACCTTCCAAAGAAGATTTTTTGGAATTTACTCCAGACAGCATTGGTTATTATCTGCTATTGTTTCTTGAGGACACCCTTTGTGAATGATTAATGGTAGGACTATGGGTTGTTTCACTTATCTCATGTTAAATGTACGTGCTAAGTTCTGGCTTGTTAAAATTTGTATCATTTTTTCAAAGACCTCATACAAGCACATTATATTGTTATCTTGATTCTTTTTTGTAAAGTTGTTTTATGCTGTAAACAGTATAATTATTTCAAAAGGCAAAAAGCAAGACGGATTTTCATCTGGACCAGTCTGTTCTTGAATCTTTTTGTTGCTCTTCAAGTCACTCAAAATATAACATCACACAGAGTATGTTTATGGCTTGTTATTTTTATATTACAGACAATCAGCCCGTCACAGACTGCCCATCACAGCAATTAAATTCTAATGACACTATAGCGACAGTACAGGTTTGTAGTTTTAATGTATCAAACACTCTGTATTCACTGTATACCCATATGTAAATGAACAGATTTCATATTTTTAATGTTGAGTATCTTTTACAGTACCATACAACCGATGCAATGAACTATGCTGCCTTAAGATTTACTACCCAAAGCACAAGAATGAAGAGAGAGAGACACCATGAGGAAACTCTTTACTCAGGGCTGAAATGTTAATACTGGATATGATAACCATCATTGCTCTTGTTTCCTGCTATGCTTTGGCTACTGTCAGAAACTTGAATATACTGTAACTTGATATAACACAGGCATGAGAACAAAACTGTGAAACAAGTATAAGGTAAAGTTTACTATGCATATAATTTTAAGTCCCAAATTCTCAAAAATCACACTCTAATAATGAAATGATCATGTACATAAATAAAAATGTCTTTTTTCCAGTGTGTATTACTTACTTTGGCATTTTCACTAAGCCTTTTCTAAGTATAGAAAGAATGACTATTATTACTTTTGTAAATAATTTTAATTTTTTAATTAATTTTCAACTTTAAAGCCACAGCCTCACTAACACACCGTAGGCCTTTTAAGTCAAAGACTGACAGGCAGCCTTGAATGCAAACTTATCAGTAAAGTTGGGACTAGTAAAGTCACATGTAACTGAAAATCACACGTAATTGTAGCCCAGGTGGGAAAAAAACAACACCACATAATTAGATGGGGCTGATAAAAGAAGACAGAGTATTCAATTACTTATTTTTATTTTTTGTTTGCACCATCAGAGCTTTCAAAGATCATATTCTAATTCATAATATCGTATTGCATATCTGTGAGCTGTTGCAAAGCCTTGACGTTTGCGTGCTCAGCCTTGAAACACAGAGCAAAAGTCCAGGTTTTTGTGAGGAATAGGAAAAATTTGAGGACCAGGATGTGATCCTGATTGTATTAGATGGAGAGGCAGGATCTTTAAAAAAAAAAAAAAAAAGACATGGATGAGGAAATACACATATACCACGTGTGCCCACGTGTGCCCACACAGATTCATACGACACGCCAATGAACATAATATCAGGTGCACCTGTGTCAATATTTTTAGTTTTGAAGGGCTCCAATGGATACTTTTATTTCATTTTCCATGTGCATATTTTTCACTTTTTTTTCATTTCTGATCACTTGGGTGGTGAAGTGGTGAGCCAGCCAGGAGTCAGTTGAATTGAGCATCAGAAGAAATTACCAGTATGGAATTCATACACAAGTCTGGTGCCAAAATTGCAAATGCAGTAATTGTCAGTGGAATAGCTCAGGTAGCTGAGACAGATTAACATGTAATTGACTTTCTAAAATGGTATGGTAAAATTGAAAGGATGCTTTTTTCGATGATCCACTGTCCGAGTTCTACCAAAATATTCCAATGGCACAGGCTTAGAATGTTTAGAACCTAACTTACCATATATATGTACTGCACATAGTGACTCTATGTCTATGAAGTTAAGACACTTAGCGCATACACTGCCAAGGTTGGAAGTCGAGGCTCAAGAAACTTGCCAAGCTGAGTGGCAAATAATATGATGAGGTATTGAAAGAAGTGATGTCTCAGATTGGAAGAGATATTGAAGCCATGTGCCCCACAACTGAAGAATCCTACCCCACACAAGTCGGCACCACTGTCTCATCCCCACCTGTTCCTAAAGAATGACAGCCTCAAACCTCATTCTCAGATGTCCCTCCAAGCAACAATAGTGCCACTGACCATATTCCTTTCACTAGTCAGGTGGGGGGAAAGCACCATCCCTTGCAGTACATGACATGAATACACCCGACATCCAGAGGGTTGTGGTTGAGCATATTGTATGGGTGTAGGACATTGTCCCACACATGAAACCCCAGGTGCAGCTCCGTTCCTTCACCGGAACGACTCCCAGACCTAATAATTAAACCAATTATGACACATGGCGTACACACATTGAGCTACTCCAAAATGATCCTAGCATGTTCCCCCTGAAAATATCTAGAAAGATCTTTGAGAACTTGCTCCCACCAGCAGCTGATGTAGTTAAGGGCTTACAACCTGAGTGACCGCCTGTAGCCTACCTGCAGCTCCTAGACTCTGCCTTTGAGACTGGGGAAGATGGGAAGGAGCTCTTTGCTCAATTCCTAAACACTTTCCAAGATCCAGGTGAGAAACCATCCACTTACCTTTATTGCCTCCACTTAGCATTAAACCGAGCCACAAAAAGGGGGGGAATTACATGAGAAGATGTAGACAAACACCTTCTTAAGCAGTTCTTCAGGGGGTGCTGGGATCACACCATGCTCACTGTCCTGCAACTTGAACAAAAGAAGAGCAGCACACCCCAATTCTCAGACCTCTTGCTAATAATTCGTTCTGAGGAAGATTCACAGCAAACAAAAACCATGAGAAAACATATTGGCACCACAAAGCAAAGAGCTCAGTTGCAGTTCCATGGTGCATATGTTTGTGAGCCAGAGGAGGAACATGAGAGCATTATCGGTGCTATTGAGGATCTGAGAAAGCAGGTGGCTAGTCTGCAAAGCCGACTAACTACCAGAGAAAAACCCCCCACCAAGATCAACTAGACAGTACATCTGTAGAGAACGTCATAGCTCAAGCATGTTCCAGCCTACAGCATTTGAAGCAGAACCAACCTTTCTGACTCCCCATATGGTTGGTTGGCATCAAGAGTACAGCTCAAGTGACTGTAAGAGGGAAAGAAGTCAACTGTTTGCTCGACTCAGGCTCAGGTACCACTGTACCTGAGGTAGTGAAAATGCAAGGCAAGACCCCTCAGGTTAATCCAGCTGGTGAAGCTGTACTGGTGGAGAGAGTTGCCCTTGTCAGTGGCCTTCACAATGAGAGATCAGTTGTCATTGAGTATCCATCATCATCTCCTTTGCCAGGTGGCCTGCTAGTTAAAGCTAGTTGATTTTCTTTTGCCTCATAGGCTGCCAGTCATCATAAGCAATGAGCCTGAACATGATGTTGTCATCCCTCCAAAATGCACTATTGCAGAAGTCAGTGCTTACCAGACCATCCTATCCAAAAAACATAGCAAAACCAAGCAATCAGACCCCCCCTCCGCGACTTCCAGAGCCTCAGTCATCCGAAGAGCCCACCTTAAATTTCAAATTTCAGCGATTCCCCAATTCCACTCAAATGGAAGGAACACATCACTCGGTAGCTCAACAACATGCCTGACGTGTTTGCACATCAAGACCTGGACTTTGGCCAGACAGATAAGGAGAGACATCGCATAAAATTCTCTGATGTAACTCCCTTCAAACTATATGCCTGACCAATAGTTCCACAGGACACTGAATCTGTCCAAAGGCACATTCAAGAGCTCCTCAATGCAGGAGTTATCAGGGAATCAGAGTCGCTATTTGTGTTACCCATAGTGGTAGTCCGGAAAAAGAACAGTTAAGTCTTGTAATGCATTGATTACAGGCATCTAAATCTCCACACTATTAAAGACGCGTACAACCTTCAAGAGGTGGAGGACACATTCTCAGCTCTCATTGGTTCTCTGTTCTCAACCAAAAATCAGGGTACTATCAGATCGAGGCTGAAGAAGCAGACAAACCTAAGACAGCCTTCGTGTGTCCCCTTGGATTCTGGGAGTTCAACAGGATGCCTCAAGGTGTGACTTATGCCCCCTGCACATTCTAAAGACTAATGGAGAAATGCATGGGGGATATGCACTTGAAAGATGCTTTGGTCTTCCTTGACGATGTAATAGTGTTCTCCAAAACCTTAGAGGAACACGAAGAAAGACTGATGAAGATGCTTACTCACCTCAAAGAGTTTGGGTTGAAGTTATCCCCGGAGAAATGTATCTTTTTTCAGACATCAGTTTCTTTGTCTGGGTCATGTAGTCTTCAGAAATGGTGTTCAGACTGACCCAGAGAAGATTTCAGGTCTTGGGGGCCTGTCTCCAAGACCCTACGAGAGTTAAAATTCTTTCACAATGAGAGATCACAATGAGAGGTTTGCTGGGTACTACAGGAGGTTTGTTAAGGATTACTCCAGCATTGTAAAAAACTCTCCACAATCTCCAGCTACCCACCTCTCCACAAGAAATCAAAAGCAAAACCACTCAACATAAGACAGAAAACAGATCAATACAATGACCCAAAGGAACCTTTTGGAAGTTGCTGGACACCAGCTTGCCAGAAGGCCTTTGAGACAATCATCCAAAGCCTCACCTCTGCTCCTGTATTAGCTTGGATATGGATTTCCTGTCCCTGAAAGCTGACAAAAGTGGGACTAAAGGTATACTGGTGATCACAGATCACTTCTCAATGTTTGCAGTTGCCATTCCAACACCCAATCAAAAGGCCTGCACAGTAGCAAAATGTCTGTGGGTGAATTTTATGGTACATTATGGTATCCCAGGAAACTGGGTCCAGATTTTGAGTCACCCACAAACAGAGAACACTGTCAGGTAGCCGGTATTCACAAGGTTAGGACAACCCTATACCACCCTAGGGTCAACCATGTGGAATGGTTTAATCACACCCTGCTTGACATGTTAGGCATTCTCCAGGATCAAGACAAGACTTGTTGGCGTGACCATGTAAGACCCTTGGTCCACGCCTATAATTGCACCTGGAATGAGGAGAACTGATGGAAAAAGCTGCAAGGATAGCTCACAAGAACAAAACAAGGTTTGACAGACATGTAACTGCCTCAGAGTGGGAAGAAGGAGATTGAGTACTGGTCAGGAATGTCTGCATCTGGGGCAAACATAAGATTTCAGATAAATGGGAACCCACTGTCCATGCAGTGCTGAGAAGAGCAGGCGCCCTTACAGTTTACACAGTTAAACCTGAAAAGGTGGATAGTCCCCCAAGAACATTACATAGGGACGTCTTACTTCCATGTGGGTACTTACCTGTGGGGAATACAGTGAACCTGTACAATAGTCAGTACCATGCAGACCAGGGACCCATGCACACACTTCTATAGAAGAGGAGGATTCCTCAAATGAACATGATGATATGCTCATTCCAGTTTATTTAAGTCCTTCTGTCCCCACAATCTGTGAGAATCCTGTGCAGCCTGATCTACCTACAACCAATGTCCAAGATACTCATTGCTGCTCAACTTATTGGTTCCTAACAAATTTCGTGTCTTCTGATTCTGTGCCTTGGTCTTATTACCAGTCCAACCCATGATTCATTGTTATATTACTAAAACTGGTTACACAATCACATGCTAAAAGCCACAAAGTATTATATTTGAATCTCTCGTGTGTCAGTAATTCAGAAGAATGTTTGTAAAAACAGTAAACAGGAAGTAAACAGGAAGATAATGGTCATGACTGACTACAGTTGATCGCAGTTCTATCACTCTGGAGATTTAATATAGTTTACCATTCTATGTGGATTCCTTTCTTTAGCTTTTCTAAAATCACTGTGCATGTAAACTGTACAAAACACACCCAAAATGCTAATGCTTTAATAAATTATACAGTTTCCTCTGAAGTTCGTGTTTTGTTTGAACTGCAAGCAATGGCCTATATATAAGCTGCGTTCAAAGGGCCTCAGATGTTTATCTGGTCTCTGAACGAGTCACTGCAAGATGATTGTCTTATATGCAGTCCTGCTGGTAATAACAACAGGTAAGTTGAGTCTTTTTTATAAAAAAGTAGTTTTCTATCTTTGAAAATAACTATTTAATTAATCTACAGCTCACATGTTAACCTTATTTTACTTTCTTTCTACTGTATTTTATTTAAAAATATATTCAATTCATGTATGCAAGATTGAACCTTTTTCTCCTTTGATGTCTATAAAAAGATGTAAAGCAAACTTTTTTGAGTGTTTTTCCCCCCAAAAGCTTATAAGAAATGAAATCAAAAATTATTTTTAGTAACAGATAATACATTACTTTAGTATTGTATTTAGTGTCACTAAAGTGGGAAGCGCTTTACATTTTGCTTAGCATGTTAATTATTCATTGGGTTGTTAATAAGTAGGCTTGGTAGTAGACATGTATTAAAACATGTATTTCTATTATAGTTTACTCATGACCTATAACCTAATCCAAAGCATTATATTGTTAATAATAATAATAATAATAATAATACATTTAATTTGTATAGTGCCTTTCTCACACCCAAGGTCGCTTTACATAATCCATGAAGCATCCAACAAAGGAAGTACAAAAAAGAAAGGCTTAAAAAATATTATTGACAGTATGAATGAGGTGTTGGAAATGTAGAGAAAAAGAAATAAGTTTTGAGTTTGAGGGATGAGAGCAGATTTTTTAACGTGAGAGAGAATTCTAGCAGTTGAATATTGGCCATATTGAATAGAGCAAATGGTTTTGTTCAGAATGCCGATGAGTTACAATAATCGATACAGGCTGAAACAAAAGTGTGAGCAGTTCAGCATCTTGTTTGGTGAGGACACAAGCAAGAAACAATAGGTGAAAAAAACACCTCTTAACTAGTGCCCTAATATGGGGTTCAAAGGAAAAAGAAAAATCAAAGAGTAAGGTAATCTGATTACTTACTTTGTGCTTTACATTTTAACCCATTAACTACCAAAGAGTTCTGAAATTTTTGCTGGCTACACAATAATCGCATAGATTCCAAAAATAAAGATAAAGATTATAAATAAGACAATAACTCCCCAGCAGGTGATTATTTCATACCAGACCTGTGGTTCTTTGTTGGGATATACCTCGAGAAAGACCTACACAGTTTTGAGTGTTTTTGAGTGTTTTTTGAGTGGTGTATATCAAACAGCTGCATTGCTTTTAGCACTGAAATTTTGTTTGATTTATAGCACATTATTGTGCTTAAGTAGCTCAGTGTTTAGGAAGGCTGTAAATTAATTTTTTAATTTAGTTTCATGTACTTTTATGAATGTACAATTTGAAGGATTTATTTTTTGCATTTTAATCCTGAGTAATGGAAACTTTAGTGTAGTCACTCACACTATACACCTCTCAGAGAAATAGATGCAGATTGTCTGTTAACAGTTTGAATAAAAATATGTTGCTTACCTATCGTTACTGTGTTCTTAAAAATGGCTTGGTGCTAGGATGCAATTTAGTTTTAAATTTTAGTTTAAATTTTAGTTTTAGACAAAATGTAGAATCTGCCACATAAAATCTAAATTGTGTTTATTACTAAACAAATTAAGTTTAGTAATAAACACAATAGACTTTTATATTTAAGAATATATTACTAAATCCTGAATAAAATGTATTTCTAACATTTTCAGTGTATGATTTTTGCCTATATATGGACTAAGAAACATACTCTTCAGGATCTAGCAATAGTCTGCCAATAGTCTGCCAACATTTTTTTTTCAAAATGCAAAATCGTTGTTGACTGGTATTTTTATTATGATTATTATTGTTGCTCACTATCATACATTTTATAAAAAAGTAATAATATTTAATAATGATTCTTATACACCCGATAGATATAGCTATTTTTTAAATTATACAAGTTATAACATTTTCTGTGCTTTACACACCAACGGTCTAATTCACACATAATAGTCATAATACAAAAAAGTTTTTTCTTAATAAAAAATAAATAAGTTCTATTTTATTTTGAGTATTTCTTTTTAGTAGTGTTGTGATGTTTGTGGTCAAAAGAAGTAGTGAGAAACTGGAAACTGGTGAGGAAAATGTGATGTTGCATTTGAGACCATAGACGGGTTCGAAATGAACACAGCACTGGTGGATTTTTAATGTTACACCATTCTACCATTTAATGTTACACCATTCTACCATTCTGCTGTACCATTCTACCTACCTACCCACCAATTAAGAAATGGCAATAAAAATGTGTGTTATACAAAATTCATAAAATTTGGTAATAGGTGGCTTTAATGCTACATTGCATAGATTGCATAGATACATTTAACAGATTTAAAATCTGTTGGATTAAACGTCTCATATTTTGAGTTATCGTCAAAATACTGCCATAAACTTTTTTTTAAATTAAAAATATTAACATATTGTTTCATAATGTTAGAACTAAAATATTTGCGTAGCAGACTATTGCTAATGCTCACATATGTACAGAGGTATAATAACAATAAATACAAATTGGGATTTTTTTTTAATATATAAATTAAAAGTTTATCAAAATTAGATTTTTAGTGTAGAAAGTGAGCAGGTATTTATTCCCAAAGTATGAATGTTCACAACAGTACTTCATTACAACTGTGTTTCAGGGGGCATGGCTGAGGGGGAAAACTGTAATACATCGAGAACCATTGAAAATGTAAAAGATACCGGAAATCTGACATGTTTGCTTGCAAAGTGTAACCCCAGTCCTTGTTGTTGTGCTGTTAAGGATGAACATACACCTGCAATTGCAGGTAAATATTTTAAAAAGGGCTAATGTAGTTATTTAGTTTATTAATCATTGCATTATATGAATAACAACAGACCATAAGGTAATAGACTGGTTAACTACAGTATAAATACAAACACCACCATACCTCCACTACAATACAAGCACCTTTACTTTCCAACTTTAGGGAGTGATGGCTGTCATAGCATTCCTTTCATCGCTGTGTTTACTGGAAACACACTCATTCTGCTGTTAAGTGGAATTATCAACATTGTTCTCTGTAAAAGGCTGAGAAGAAAAGATCAACCCTGCAGAGGTACAATGGTTTTACCCCCCCCCCCATTTTTTAAAAACAAAAATGTATATATTATGATGTTTGTGGTTTTCTATAGATAAATAATCATAACTCGTCACCATTGGGCAGTAATGATCAAACAGTTTAATAATTAACTTATTTACATGGACTTGTAAATTAATTATTTTCTTCTTTTCACAGCGCAAAGAATTTTGAAGCATACAATTTCTGGTGAATCCCGACTAAGCAAATTGGTCGAAGAGGTCAGTTACATAACTGGATATCAGATCATGATAGTCCATGCTTCCACTGATACTGCAATACAATTGTTTAGAATATACACAAAGAGTTATTGGTGAATTTGAAGAGTGTTTTTATAAACTTAAAAAATTACTTATAAACTTAAAAAAGTACTTAGAAAATAGTTTAATAAATTCAGAATAATAGTTTGACCAGTTAGAGCAAATGTATTCTCAATACTTTTTAAAATTTTAATATACAAAATCTTTCCAAACAACAAATGCACTATCACTTTGCAGGCCAGTGATGCAGATCTAAACTACACTACCTTGCAATTTCCTGAGGATAGTGATGATAATCAGAGAGATCAGAGAAAGAATGAAGACAGAACATTATACTCCAGTCTGAAATGTCAACATCCAAACAATGCATGACTCTTAAACATTCAAATTCTTAGCTGGATTGTTTTTAGAAATTGCCATTGTGTGTATTATGTTACTCCCTTTATGAGAAGACTTTAAAAAACCACCCCACCCCCACCCCAGTGGTCCTGTGATTACAAACTGAGCACCAATGAAGTAATGGAAGACTCTAATGCATTTTCTCTGGTGACCATATACACCCCTCACCTTCCCATTCAAGTTGTAGGTTAACCTCTGGTTCACGAATTCTTATACAACAACCGTTGTCACAAAGCACTTTTATAGATGTCCGAGTCCAAACCAAGTCAAAAATTCCCTGAGAACAAGAGAGGAACCAAGACTCAAGACTCACCTGGGGGGTGGGGGTTACATCCTCTTCTGGCTGACCATCGGTCACCACAATAACGATAATGCAAACAGTAAAGTCTATCCGTTTGCAGTAGTGAGTGATGTTCAGTTGGTGAGACTTCAAACACTTTACCAAACACTTCCCTATCCATGAACCCCCTGGGTCTACACTTTCTATTATTAACTTAAATTATTAAAAAACTATTAACAAAATGCCTGAGTAAACAAGTAAGTTTTTAACCTACACATAAAGACAGATAGCGTGTCTGATTCCCGAACAATAGCTTGAAGATTATTCCATAATTCTGGGGCCTTGTAAGAGAAATATCTGCCACCACCTGTAGTCTTCATGATCTGAGATACCCGCAAAAAACCAGCACCTTTTGATTGAAATAGGCGAGGTGGTCCATAGGAGACCAGAAGCTCACTCAGGTACCTTGGAGCAAGACCATTTAGATACTCTCTAAGCACCTCATCACTTGGGGCCATATTCTACTGTAGATGGTTTTGGCCTTCTATGTATTCTGATGTAGAGAAATACTGTACTTCATGCCTTGACTACCAATCAAACAGGCATTTGGCATTTTGATAAATCACCTCTGCAGCTCTTATCATCACATTTATCATCACATTCTACAGGCATGTGGCTATGCATGTCATAGGCCCTCTTGAGAAAAGCAGTTCTGGATTTAGTTACATATTGGTTATTCATGATTATGCGACACATTTCCCAGAGGCATTTCCGCTATGCTCCATCACCATCCCTAGGATAATTGTTGCCCTTGTACAACTCTTTTCCAGACTGGGGTTTGACTGAGTCATAAATTTCACTTCACGTCTTATGTCCCAATTCCACCATCATCTGGGGATCACTGGCATTCGCACTACATTCTATCACTCATAAACTGACAGCCTTGTTGAAATGTTCAATCAAACCTTGATATCCATATTGAAAAAGTTCATATCAGCCACTAGAAAGGACTGGGACCAACAAGCTTCTGGCAAGGTGGCAGGGACTTTTTAAGGTCCAGGTTTGATACCCAAATTGATGATCTAATGGAATGGTTTGGGCATGCTCAGTTCATCACAACCCTTGAACTGTGCCAAGGGTACTGGCAAGTTCCACTGGCAAATGAATTTTGGGACTATACAGCATTCTACACTCCCCCTTTCACATCACATTTATGCCTTTTGGATTTCACCCGTGCACTGAATGTGCTATTGTGGTTTGCCATTGCTGTTTATTATAACCCACAACCTCATTTTGTTAAAGGTTGTTACACCTTTACACCTCAAAATTTCAAAACCATTCAAATGGACTATCTTGGACACTCTAGGGTTAAGTAACCAATCTTTAAAGTGTGATATACACAATCAGTGAACTGTGATGTTCTAACAAAGAAATGAGGTAAGCTGTGTTGAATATATGCTGAATTTTGTGTACGTAGTGTCACAGTGCGCTGGGCACCCAGCACCCGACACCACCTCTCCAGTGCACACAACCTTTCCCCAAGGTTCACTTTCTTGGTTACGTAATACAGAAAAGCTGTCAGCTTGAAACCATGCAAGGTAGAAGCAGTGGCCAGATGGCCTCAACCCTGGATTTTGAGCTCCAGCAGTTCCTGGGGTTCATCCAATCCTATAGCACACTGACTAGACTTCTAACAGACCTACTGCAGGGGTAAGAGGACCACTCTGCGTTGGGGCTCAGAGACAGAAGAGGCATTCAAATTCCTCAAAACTGCATTCTCCACAGCTCCCAAATCGCAGCAGCGAGACCCCAGACAGCCGTTCTTGGTGGAGTTTAACGCCTCAGAGTGAAACAACGGGGTGGGTGACTGGGAGTTGTTAGCCCAGTCACCAATACTTTGATAATGGTTATCTAACAAATATTTTTGCAGATGATAACTCCATGAAGAATATCAGTCCTTTGTTTCTCTTACTGGTTTCCACAAACATAATTTCAGTATTATTAATTATCATAACTATGGTTAGTCGATGTAAAAGGTAAAAGGTGAGTTCTTTAATATTGGGTTTTATATTGCTTCATTTTTTTTTCCTTTTGTGGTATATTTCATATTTCTACTTGAATTACATTCACTATTTTGTTGATCTACTATTGCTGTTAAAGGCTCTCTGAACTCTGAGACATCTTTGTGCACTCATGTAAGTCAGACTATGTAAACTTTATTGAAAGAAAAAGTGAGTGGGACTCTGAGTCTCCTTTGTATTCACATTAGCAAAACATTTATGGTTGACATACAACTAAAGATAATCTTTAGGTTTAATTATGATTGAAGAGGCTCAGCTAGAAGCATACAGTAAAACCTGTTAAATATAGTCTTCCTCTGTAGGTTGAGTGTGAGGAAGCTTTGAACTATGCAGCACTGATTTTTGCCAGACCACTATCCTCCAGAGGCAGTCGAAGACAACAAATGTTTAAAGACCTCCCAGGTCAAATATGAGCACTAGGCTGGTGTTGCAATAAAGCTTAAAGAATTATCTTCTCCTTGTTGTTAATGGAATGTTTGCTGACAAATTTTGTCCATTCAATGGAATGTTTGCTGACAAATTTGTCCGTATTACATATAATATTTAAACATGCTATAAAGAAAAAAAAATCATAAAATTAAAATTAAATAAAGTTTTTGTGATGGGGCGACCAAAGAAATGGAAGCAGGAGGTGAGGGTAGTAGAGGTACGTCTTTACTATCCATAATTAAACAAGTGTGCTAAATTAATAACAGGGTGATTGGGACCGCGGGAGTGTTTTGTTGCCTTGACGTGATGGAGTGGGCGTGTCCTTAGTGCTGCGGGACTGGCCTCCCGTGACAGTTGACATCTACAAACATCCTTTGAGTTTGCGTACAAGTCTTTGTTAGTACTATATGCAATAACCTTTTGACTTTAGTCAGATCATTTCTAGCCTGCACAGTAACACTTTGAGTTGAGTTAGCACTGCAAAAATGCTGAAGTGGCTACAGCAGACATGCTACTGCCAGGCTGTCACACTGACGTAGGGCTCTGTGTGCACTGCTGCACCTGGACTGTCATAAACTTCATGATGTCGCCAAGGCAACGTTATCCTGGACCAGAGATACAATATTCATTAGAATATCCACTGATGCTACAATATATACTGTATAAACAAAAATACTGGGGGATTTTATGTATTACATGTTATGACAATCCATTCTAAATTGATGGGGTTAATATGGAGTTGGTCTCTCCTTTGCAGCTATAAGAGTTTCCAATCTTCAGGAAAAGCTTTCTAAACGATTTTGGAGTGTGTCTGTTGAATTTTTTTGTGTATTCACCCAGAAGAGCTGGATCAGACACTGATGTTAGAGTGGCACACAATCCTGTTCCCACTAAGTTGGAAACATACAGTTGTCCAAAATATCTTGGTATGCTGAAGCATTAAGTCTTACCTACACTAGAAGCTAGTGGTTACATTGTTATCACTTCATAACTAAATCAAAGTTAAATGTATTTATATACCGCTTTTTTACAACAAATGTTGTCACGAATCAGCTTTCCAAACCAGTCCACTTGATCTAATTTTTTAAGTAAAACATTTACATTTTGTAATTTTTTTGTTGGTGTCGCCCTTGTGGGGCCCTTGTGAATTGTGGGGCCCTTGTGAATTTTTGCCTGGGTCCCCAGCAGAGAATTACCACTGTGCATGTGTGCTGTTTAAAATACTTATTTGGCTGTTACTGCTTGTGCTCCAGGAGTGCTCTCTCTCACAGTGCACTGGCCACATGATGGCATTTCCCTGTTGACATAATCTTGTGTAATTGCAGTTACTGGCCAGAGATGGCGCAGAGGACTCAGTGTTCTAATAGCTCCAAACATAAACCTTCAAAGAGCACACCAGATAACAGATTACTAATCCCTCATTATTAATAATGATAGCATTATTACTTGTACTGAGGGTCAGTCTGGTAATGGGAGGTGTGGTGTGGGAGTGGGCGTGTTTGTGGATGGGCGTAATGGGAGGCGTGGTGTGGGAGTGGGCGTGTTTGTGGATGGGCGTAATGGGAGGCGTGGTGTGGGAGTGGGCGTGTTTGTGGAGGGGCGTAATGGGAGGCGTGGTGTGGGAGTGGGCGTGTTTGTGTGTCTGGGTGCCTGGCACAATGTGACACTAGCACACTTTATCAGGCCCCAATGGACATCAAGTACTAAAAGAAAAAAAAAATTTTTTTTAAATGACAATGGTGCACTTCAGCGAGAATACTGGTATGAATTTTTTTTTAATTCTACTTAGATGTTCTAGTTTTGGTTTTTGCCCTGTGAATATGTGGTAACTTGACCTTTTTCATGTGTAAAAACACATGATCATGAATGTGAAATGGGTTAGCATCTAACATAAGGTGCAGCCTTAAGCAATTGTGTTTTGTAAAAAGAGCAAAAGCACAGAAGGCAAGCAAATGTGTATTTTTGCAATTATTAACAGTGACTGCAGTTATTAACAAAATTATTAAACATTTTACTGAAATACAGTTCAGTGGTCTTTAGTTTGGGCAGCTTTTGTTATGTGATCTAAAGCAGATTATTACTTCATGTGGTTGTCTGTAGTATAGTCTGTACCATTCTATGAATGGTGACAAAAATCTTACGCACACCATTATCATGTGTCAAGTTATTGAATTACGTCATCTGTCATGTAATTTAATGCAGTGTTTTAATGTAACTTCATACCAGTAACACAAGACAGGTGTCTTGAAATCTTAAAGGCAAACTAAACCACAATGTTACATAATTATGGGAGCAGGATCTACTTTAGTTTTTATACATTTTATACATTTTTAATCATATGTAACGTTTCATGTTCGCATGTTTAATAGTGCAATAACAAAGTCACAGAAGTTTTTCTGTATTTATTCTTGTTACAACAAAATATGTGAATACATTTGTTTATGAAAAGGAAAAGCACAAACTTGACAAACTTCACATTTTTTTCTTTAGATTTCTTTAGATTTCTATCTTTTAATTTCAGCCCTTTAGATGTCTTTGAATCAAAAGTACTATTTTGCTTTCTCAGATATGACAAATATTTTCAAAGAGTATGTGTTTGTTTTACACATTGACATTTTTAATTTGAGTTGATAAATTGGCAAGCTTTATTCCCATTATTAGCTTGCTTTCACAGAAGAACAGTTTCTGAAAAACTAATTTTGGATGTTTTCTATCAGGCAGTCATGACATTCAGTAAATCCTTTGACAATCATGCAATGATGTCATTACAACAAACATAGAGAAATTCAGACTTAAAGTTGATACATTTTCTGACTGCTCAGTTATCTTGGTTATAGAAAATTCAGTAGCATACTCTAGCAGCTGTAGAATATGTGATGACCATTATCACATAAATTATCACAAAAACAAATTAGAAATCTTGTTATTGCTTAATGCATGTGGCTCATGTTGCTCTTAAATCATATCTTTCTATAACATGTATTAGAGGAAGTTCCTTCAGAAGACACTCCACAAATGAAAATGGCTACTATTTTGTTTAATGGTGTGCAAAGTAATAGAGCAGGAAAATAATGAAAGTTAGCAGAAGAACAGCTGATCTTACAAAGGACAGAATGACGAACACCTTCACCTGATTATAGTCATCTTCTGCAGAAACACAGAAACACAAATTATGAAATAAAAAGCTCATAATATTTATATACATTTAATACATAATAAGTGCATGGGTGACTGAATACCTTACATTGTGACAATATATATGCAGTTTGCTTTACATTGCATACTGAATCAGTTTTATCATATAACATATTCATTCATTCTTTAAAGAACTGGTTTACCTTTGAGGTCTAATTTGGTTCCATTCCCAAAGAGAATCTCTCCACATGCAGCCACAGCACAGTAATAAGTTCCAGCATCAGAGAGGCTGAGGTTCCTCTTGGGGAGCTCATACACACAGCTCTGTGGAGGAGATCCAGCATCAGAGTTCTTCTTACACTGATCACTGCCGTCTCCATATGTGTAAATGATTCCTGGATGAGATTCTCCTGAGCCCTGTCTGAACCAGTACACACTGCGTTCTCCAGCACAACTCCCAGTGAGGACTGAACACTGCAGAGTCACTGAGTCTCCTGGATGAACAGGTTTGAACACAAACTGCTGCAGAAGTGTGGTGCTCTTTGATGACCCATCTTGAGAGAGAGCGGGACAGAAAAAGAGAGAATATATGCATTGAGAGTAGAGTATATAGCTGCATACTCTTTATAAAATATATTTAAAATTTCATCAATGTGCACTCCTCAAATATTTTATATTTTAAAATGAACAGCATGGTATTCATGTGTGTTGTTGACTGAATGATAATAAATATGCAAACTTTTAACAGTAAATGTTATGTTTTACAGTTATGAAAAATTCCTTTAAGTGGCCATTTAAATAGACTATCATTGCTCTCTCTTGCACATATACAAAAAAAAGTTCTTACCATTTACTAATAGAAGAGTGCCTTGCCCAAATGTTATATCATAAAGAAATGTCATAGCACAATAGTATGTGGCTGAATCTAAAAGATCTGTTTTTGAGATGCTAAGATTAAAACTGTTGTGCCCTATTGCTGATTTAAAGCGGCCAGTCTTTTCAAAGTCGTTGTAGAGTATTCCAGGCTGGTCCTGATATGATGTAGCAATTACAAGAGGCCTTTCTCCAAAACTATGTTTGATCCATACTATACTAGTTCGACTTTCTTTTGAACATTTACAAGTTAGGGTAACGCTGCCTCCGATTTCAACTGCCATTAGTGGTACCTGCCGAACCATATCTTCACCGTGGGTTTGACCTGGATGAGCATAAAATAAAGACATGCATTTGAAAAAGAATAAAATTGTTAAATTGCTGTAATAACACTAACCCTCTCTACATTTTTACATTTGTATAAAATCTGTAATAGCCAAGGTTTGTAAAATGTTTCTCTACAAAAAACACTTTTAGTCCACTTACATATCAATAGGTACAGTGTGAGGAAAAAGTAACCGATCATGTTTTTAGAAGATTTGACCTGGCTCAGTGAAGTCCATCAGGTTAAAGGGAAAATAGAGGAATGCCAGTACATGAAATCAACATTTTGAGAATCTGGTCATAAAACTTGTACTTACAAGGAAAAGCCACAGTTATGAAGAACACCGGATATCTTCGTTCACGTGGGGGACAAAAAAAAACAAAAAAACCCTCACACATTATGTTAAAGAAAACCATCATAGGTTAGCTGACAGAACAATTTATTAAATAGGTCAAACCACCATTTCTAATTTCAGTGCATTTTTTTTGTTGTTGTTTAGACAAAGTCAGAAGAAATTAATATGAATCTAAACTTTATTTATTTTCTTGGACTTTGGTCAACTCCTAGATTACACTGATAAAAACTGTTAAAAAATGAAGAAATGGAGAAAATTTACAATGGAGCAGAAACAGAAGCAGCTTTTGGACAATGCTGCACTTGTGTGTGCAGTGGTTTGTTCTGAAAATACAAAGATATGTCTCAATATCTTTTAACTATCTCAATATCTCTTAACTATCTACCAGAGATGTTCCTGTTCCCACTTTGCTGCTTTTTGTTTGGTGCAGGAGAGCTTTCCCATTGGTTATTGACATTCTCATGTTACTATTTTTTGCATGAGCCAAGACTAAAAACCCATTATAATATTAAACAGTTCATTTTATTGGAATGTCAAGGCGTTAAGGAAAGGACTTTACATCAAAGGAGAACTGGACCACCAGGGTGGGGGTAAGACAGACCGGACTGTCTTTCTTCTCACCGAGTCTACAGTATCATTGGCTAGAAGCAACTGGACTGTTGCTGGCTGAACTGTTCATGTGAGGGGTCAAACATTCGTGCTTGGAGGAGTCACTGTTCCACATGTCTTCCTCCTTCTCCAGAGGAACCCACCTGGGGCAGACCTGCCTTGTACCGGCCCCGTACCTCCCCACTAGTGCAGACCACCTAGCGCTCTTCCCAACTCTGTGCTATAGCTCCCATCAGGCCTGTCCATCCCAAAGAGGAATCTCTGGGCAAACTCTTCTACTGAGACACACTGCATGATTTGTGGAAAAAAGACAGAATGCAGGTGCGAGTACAAGAATCCACAAAAGCAATCAATACGAATATCCTATAAAGATGATGAACGACAATGACCACTCAGGCAGGGAGGACTAAATCCCCGAGGAGAAAAAGGCACAAGTGCATCAAAGAAAGACTAACAAGGAATAGGTGGATGCATCCAGGCAGGAAACTGGCGCGAGCAGAGGGTGGAGCCAGGGAGATTATGTCTGTGACAGTGAAAACAGTTGAAGAGTTGTTCATGTAAGACCAGCATTATCTAAATGAATGCTCTGAAGAATTGTACCAACTTTTTATACATGTATTTAAATACATTCAGATTTTTAAGGTAAAAAAAAAACATGGTCTGCCTCATATATCATGGTTTCCCCTTTGTTTCCCTATTTTATCTAATTTGACCCAATTACCTGTGACCTATGACCTCTTCCAACCCTTCCACACACTCTTACTATTACTATTACATGAATGTCCATGTAATTGTTTAAGCAATAGATCTGTCAACCCTAAATAAAAAAAATGAAAGCTAGGTTTAGTGAGTTGTTTGAAGATGTGCTGCGCTGAGACGAACAGAAACATGGGATGACTTCATTGTAATTGATTGATGGGTATAGAAGAAAACAAAGTCAGGCCACAGTTTTAATCAATTGTACTGACATAGTGAAAGAAACCTCTGTACACTTACACGATATACATACATAAGTAGTTAATGAATTTCTAATACTTAAATCAGTGCTATAACATGAATTGAATGAAAACAACATATTTTGGTAAAAGGTTGATCACTGCTGGTGGTGTGATTCATCAGGAGACATTCGATTGTCCAGCTGGGGTGTGTCTTTGCCTGGTAGACTTTAGAAAGTCTTCTACAAATGACTTCTTATTTTATTTCACCTTTGGTTTGTGCAGCAGTATATAGCAATCATGGCAGCACTTAACAGCAGAATTGAAGTTCTCATTATAGAAAGAAAAACTAGGTTTTGCATATGGTCAGAGCAAACCATACCTGAAAAAGTATTACCGGAGGAGTGTTAATTATGTTATGGGATATTTATTTTTATAAGTATAAAGTGTTATTTAAAAAATGACTGATAGAACTCACCTGTACTGGTCACATTCACTGTAGTTCCATTTCCAAACAATATCTTCCCACACATGACCACAGCACAGTGGTAAGTTCCAGCATCAGAGAGGCTGAGGTTCCTCTTGGGGAGCTCATACACACAGCTCTGTGTAGGAGATCCAGTCTCAGAGCTCTTCTTACACTGATCACTGCTGCCTCCATGAGTGTAAATGATTCCTGGATGAGATTCTCCTGAGCCCTGTCTGAACCAGTACACACTGTGTTCTCCAACACAGCTCCTAGTGAGGACTGTACACTGCAGAGTCACTGAGTCTCCTGGGTGAACTTCCTCTAATACACGCTGCTGGAGAACAGACAGGCCATGGTACTCTGAAGCTAAATAAATGGCATGGTTATTTACAGATTTTCCAGTAACCTTACACCCAAAATTTTTTTTAACACAAATTCCCTAATCAAATATTGTAAACAGTAAAAAAAGGCAGAAAAAAGTACACTTTTTAAATTATGAATGTAATTAAAATCAAAGTTACCTTGTACAAGCAGCTCTGTTCCTTCCCCAAACTCCACTATATTGGAATGAGCACTTCCACAGAAATACATAGCAGAGTCAGACAGCTGCAACTCTCTTATCTTCAGATAAGTCATATTCTTCTTATTCACCATGCTAAAACGAACATCGTTCTTGAATTCATTATAATATGTGGCCTTCCCATCGTATTTGTAGATGGTGGAGATGAGTTCAGGCTTTTGTCCGAGTTTGTGTCTGTACCATGAGTAATGCATAGCCATGTTACTCTGGTAAATGCAAGTAATTGTAACATTGGCTCCTTCCTTAGCAAACGCTACAGCATGATCTCGATGAAGACTGTTTTGCATTTTTACAAGCCCTAGAAAAAAAGCATAAACAAATCAAATGATTACCAGTGTAAGCAATGTTATCTAAGTACATTCACATAATATGACTTACTGATTACGCAAAGGAATAAAATTAATCCACTAGTCAGCATTCTTCTCAGCTTCTTCTTCACATACTTTTGTATAAATCACAAGAGAAGAGCATAAGGAACAGAATGAAAAAAAAAACATTGTGCTGAGTAAGTAGAGCATCTGAAAAGTGCTGACTGAAAGGTGAGACAAGCGTGTGATGCCAGATCTGTTATTGTAATATGATTTGCGTCACTAGCACACTTGGTCTGAAAGATTGTAAACCATGGAGTAATTATAATAATAAAGAGAACTATGTGTTTATAATGTGCTTTTCTGATGCATAGAAAAGGGGATTTCTGTATTTTTTACACCACAATAAAACTGGACCATTTAGGTGTGAGTGTTATCTGTGGTTTTTGTTCTCCGGATATGGCGTGAACCCGACCTTCTTCAGTTCCAACTAACTTTAAACTATTGAAGTTGTGCAGGAAAATGATCATGTGACCATGAATGTGTGAAAAGGGCTGGTATTTAACCTAAAACCTTCGCCAAGTAATTCTGTTTTGTTAAAAGACTGCAAAACACCATTTTTGCAGAACTAACAGATTTTTTTTGCAGTTTAGTTTGGAGGTCCTTTGATATGTTTATATATATAGTAATGTTTTGGTTTAAAACAGTTCATTATTCCATGTTGATGTCTGTGGTCATACATAAGACAATAAATCAATAGTTTCACTCTAATTTTAGCTTTGCATTGTGCTATACGTTTTGGGACCCCATTATCCGATTTTATGCTTTTACCTCTGATCTATTGTTTACTGCATACTATTTTGATAGGAAGGGTGTCTGTTCACACCTTAAACGGACCTTAACCACAAACACACAAGTTCAAAAAGTAGACACAGATTCAATACAAACAGATTCAAAAGTAGATTGGCAGTATCCACTTTGGGGAAGTTTATGGGTGAATTCATGAATTTCACTGGAAATTTTTTTTTTGAAATAGCACTTCATTCATCACTTGGTTGTTACTTTTCACAGGCCCCCTACTGGTGGCCACCCGTGCAGCAGCAGCTACGACGTGGACTGGTCTGTTTCCTTTCGTGGACTGTTCGGTTTCTTTACAATGGACTGTTCGGTTTTGTTGTCCATTAAACCTTTCAGTGAGATTCCTTTGCTTTTTTTGTGCCCGCAGGTTCTTCATGAACGACATTGGAAGGGTATCTAAGATGGCATATCAGAGTTTTCTTTTTTTCTCATCAGAAAGGTACCTGCAAAGATCATCAAGTTTATGCCATTGCAAGAGCATCTATATGGCACTGTATCAAATTTTCCCCACTGGAGAGGCATCCATTTTCAGTCATGTTGAGTACACTCTTTACAGCACTGCATCACATTTTATCCCCTGGATGGGAACTTTTTCCATTAGAAGAGCAGCTATTTGGGTCCTTCATTATGGATACCTGTAGGAGTATCTCATACAGCACTGCTTAAGTGGTATCCTGTCCAGCACAAATGTCTTATGGCTGGTTTATAGCCTTGGATTGACAAGGCTGAAAGGCAGATGCCAGATGTTGCTTTTGCCCTCTGACCCTCAAACTGACCCTCTTGCCCTCATGTTTTTCGTAAATTTCTTCAAAAGCTATATTGATATTTTTGTGCTCTTGCACAGCTTTAATATTTTTAATAATCTTTGATTTTGATTTTATACTAGGGACTTGTTGATGTGCTGGTATGAATGATTAACAATGACTATGCAAGTCTGATTACTTTCAAATCAGAGAAATCAGTTTCAATAAGAGCAAAGTTAACTTTTTTGAGTTAATAGTGTATTTTTCCTGGAAAGAGATGCAATTATTAAATTCATCTTGAACTTTTGCTTTTGAAAAAAAAAGCATCAAAACACGTTAACACAGGTACCTAATCAGGTAAACAACAAAGAAAAAAAAAGAATATAGGTGAATATAGGTTACGGTACGCCAGTCACCCAGCAGTGGGGATGTGCCCAGACACACACACACACACACACACACACACACAATGCACCTGACCCACTCACAATCACCCAATTATTAGTGCATCACTATCACCTGTTTCTTGTTTTTGAATGGAGAATAAACATTCTCAGCGGTTTCTTGTCTCTCACACTGAGAGCAGCACATCAAGTGATTTTCTTTACCTTTATTTTATGTTTATGGTACTTGCCCTATTTTGGACCCATATAAATGCTGTTAAGTTGTTTTCTGTTTAGTTATATGTATACAATGTGCTGAAACGTTTGTCTGTGGTAATGCATTTTTCTATACAGTTCTATACAGAACATAACAGAAGTTATGACGTCATTATTCTTTAACAATCTTGAATACATGCAACTATTTTTCTTCTGTTAAGTCACTTTTGTATATATCAGTGATGCTTATCACCAGTGATGATCAACCCTTATGCTCGTCATCAGTTATTTTTAGACAGTCTTTACGTCACACCTTTCCACTGTGTTTCACTATGTTCTTCTTACATGTGTGCTACAAGCTATGAAAGCTGAAAAAATGCTGATCACTGGATTCATTTTATTCCTTTCTTCAGTTAGTAAGTAAATACATTATGTATTTTAACTTTTGATATGTGCGTCACACCATTTACAGAGTTGCCTAGTTGTTTGTTTTGTATTTCTTTCCAGATCATGTCAGAGCCCAAAATGGTATTCATCAAGACAACACTGGAGTATATGTTAATGAAGGGGATAATATCACAATGACTTGCCTTTATGTGGACATGCATTCTTCTTGGTATATGAATAAATTTAGTCAGAAGCTTGAACTCATTGCCACAGTGTACAAATTTGGCAAGCATGCTACATTCTATGATGGATTCAAGAATAATGCTCGTTTTACTGTCGTTAATGGAAAGGATAGAAATCAGCTGGTGATAACAGACTTAGAGGTCTCTGACTCTGCTATATATTACTGTGGAAATGCTAAGTCCAACATAATAACATTTGGAGAAGGAACAAAGTTGACTGTAATGGGTAATTTTTGTTTATATTTACTTTCAATGAATATAAATGCAATAGTTTGCCTTATAATCATGTTTGCATATGCTTTTCACATTTAATTGAATTTTTTTAGCCTCACAGAACTACAGCCTCTATGTTCACCAGCAGCCTGTACAGGCGGCAGTTCACCAAGGAGACCCTGCAACTCTACAGTGTTCAGTCCTCACTGAGAGCTGTGCTGGAGAACACAGTGTGTACTGGTTCAGACAGGGCTCAGGAGAATCTCATCCAGGAATCATTTACACGTATGGAGACGGCAGTGATCAGTGTAAGAAGAGCTCTGAGACTGGATCTTCTACACAGAGCTGTGTGTATGAGCTCCCCAAGAGGAACCTCAGCCTCTCTGATGCTGGAACTTATTACTGTGCTGTGGCTGCATGTGGAGAGATCATTTTTGGAAATGGAACTAAATTGGATATAAAAGGTAAATTCATTCACTTACATATTGCCAAGTTTAACTCATCAAAGTTGTTCTACATGTTTAACTCATCAAAGTTGTCCTACAGCTCAAATGACTACATGCTTTTGAAATGTGTTCTATATTGCTTGTATAATGCAAAATATTTTGTATTTTTATATATCAGACAGTTGTGCATTTTGGAAATCAACTGTACTTGCTTTGGCAGCATCAAACATTGTCTGTGTGAGTGTGATTGTTATACTTGGAAGGCTGTTGTGCAAGTACCAGCAAAAAAGTAAGGCTTAAACTTCAAATTTTTCATGGACTTTGAATAAAGCTAATTTTATTTGCATCCTAGACTTGCTAAAGTTAGAAACATAAATTGTTCTTGCTCTTGTTTTTATTAGGTGCTGCTCATACAACTTGGCTGAATCAGGTAAAAAATAATTTTCTGTGAGTTTTGCATTTAAATTAATTAACTTATTTAATGTTATTATTTAGTATTATGTAACACTTTTTTCAAAAAGTTCTTTAAGTAAGTTCTGATATTCCTAATTAATTAGGAATTAAAAGGTCAATTACCTTTAAAATTAATAAGACCTTTTAACATTATGTATGTTTCTAACTTTAAAGTTATTAGAGTCAGTAGGAGTGTTCATAAAGGTTCACTCATGAACTTAGTTGTAACGAATCAATGCAAAAGATGAGGCAGCATGCGGAGGCACTTTGAACAGTTTTATTTAAATGCAGAACAAAGACGAATCACACACTTGCAACGTTAAACATAGACAAACAACGTTAAACTTGCAACGTTAAACATAGACAAACAACAACAACAACACACACACACATACACTTAACAATAAGACACAGGTGTAGGACATGACACTTACGAGATAGTGTATGAGTGAAATGGATTACACAGACGCACACAGACCCACACCAGGTGGCACCAGGTATGTCCACACCTACGACGCTGTCGCCTGGACAATAAGGGAATGACACAAATGGAACAAAGACAGATACAGACAGAGTGATGAGCACAAAGACAGGCATAGTGAGAAGTGTTAGGAAAACAAAAGGCAACCCTTGAACGGTCACAAAGACAGAGATGGGGATAGTGAGGGTAAGACGTATGGGGGATCCCATGCCCACATGGCTGGGATCCTGGAGCCCACTTCAGGGCGCTGAGCAGACATCTCCTGTAACACCGACTGCCTAGCTGTAAAATCCCCCTTTGGGGACATCTGGACCTCCTTGACAGCTGTGATCACTGACACTGGTGTAGGCAGTGCCTTCCTGGAAGTCATGTGGGCAGAGCACACTTGTTTTTACTGGCTCTAGAGCAGCATTAGCTGATCCTGTGATGGAACCTGCTGTTCCTCGGGGGGCACATAGGTGCTGACCCATCCTCATCCACCTCTATCTGCGACTCCGTTGTGTCTGAGGCACTTGGGGGCACTCAGACTTATCAGACCCAAGGAAGATTTAACATCATCTGTACACTACAATTTGCGATGCACTTTGGATATTTGAAAGTGAACTATACAGGGAGCCCAATTAATCAATTTATCAAAATTGTGAACATCACTACAAAAAGGCTCACAGTTTTTTACAGTGCCGTGAAACAGAGAAAGATTTTGTACATTCCTAAGGTTTCTTGATGCACATGTTGCACAAGTGACAAGTGTAGATAGTTCTAGTGTCTGTCCTTGTGTGACAGGAAACAGAAAAGTCAGCTGTTCTGACTGTACCTGAATGTAAATGAACATACTACAGCAAATCTGTATGCATTTATACATTTTGTTGTTTGTTACTTAATGTACATGTAAATAAGTATTTATATTACATAACATTACATTGAGCTGTAATGACAATATGCTCATTAGACATTTGGTAAATTTTGATAATATTAATCATTATTTAAATTATATAAATTACAAATGCACACACACTAATCTTTGTGTTTCTTCTTTATTCATATCAGGCTAAGGACAAAGACACTGTGAATTATGCATCATTAAGTTTTGGTCCAAGACCACTTACCTCCAGAAGAATTATAGAATAAACAAATCACTCATTGTATTAACACATAAAAATATACCAGCAAGACTGAAAACTAACTTTTAGTTGGGGGGTTGCTGGAAACATTTAAATATGTATTCATGTACTTAAGCAAACTTTAAAAAGTATTTTAACCCTTGTTGAAAATTGTATCTCCGTTAAAAGCTTTCCTTCTAACCCTTCTTTCTTTCTTACTCTTTGGTAAATGTTGAATCCCAGTAATAGAGAAATTTGGTATTCAAACAGAAATGATGAAAAGTAAAAATGACTCCATAACATTTTTCAATAAATGTCTAGCATACTAGTGTAACGCTGTTCTGTAATATATGTTCATGATATATGAGTTCAGTAGCTCATCAGTGTCCAGTGATAAGGAATGAAGACAATAGATAATCTACAAGAGACAGATACCACATGGAACAGGCTAGTAATAATCAGGGAAAGAAATTGCTCATGACACACCAAAATTCTGTTCCAAAATAGAAAGTCAAGACAGAACAGGATCCTGGCTCAGATTGTAAAATTTCTTTATTATGATGGCAGTCCACGTGCAGATTTTCAAACACCATGCACATGAACTGTTCTGTCCAGCCCGCAAGCATTCAACCAATGGGAATATCGTGGTGTGGAAGGATCACTTGAATCTTAGTTGGAAAACTAAATTAAAATTATATAATGGTATTCTATAAAGTAATAGAAGTGCAACTTCAATTACTTTACTTATTATGCTTAAAAATACTTATGTTGGACATTTAAATTCATTTCATAGCATTTAAAAACCAAACCTTTATTGAGCTTTAATGTTTGTTAAAGTATATACCAGGAAAAAACTGAAGTGTGAATTATCTGGCATGTTTGCTTTTCATGGGAAATGTGAACATCAAAGTTCTTTGGTGAACCTCAAAGCTCTTTGGAGAACCTCAAACTTCTCAAAAGTGGAATTGGTTGATGCCATGTCACATCTAATTAAAGTGGTGCCCCACCTACAAAGTTTTGTGGTTTTGCATATCTTTTCAAAACAAATAAAATAAAATGTATTTATATAGCGCATTTTTACAACAGATGTTGTATCAAAGCAGCTTTACGAGTGTCCGAGAAGCCCAGGAGGAGGACCTCCATTTTATCACCATTAAGGTGGAGGAAATTTTATGATATCTAATCGTTCACATCTCTTACTCAGGCTTCAATTTTCTCTAGCCTGGTTCTGTCATCAGGTTTAGTTGATACGTATAGCTGGGTATCATCTGCATAGCAGTGGAAGTTGACACCATGCTTGCGTATAACTGTACCCAGTGGTAACATATACTAGCTTATACTGTATAATGTGAATAATAATGGTCCTAAGATGGATCCTTGTGGGATTCCATATTTCACTTTTGTGCGTTTGAAGGAAACATTGTTCATCTCTACAAACTGATATCGTTCAGTAAGGTAAGACTTAAACCATGATAGGGCTGTTCCTGGAAATCCAATCCTATTTTCTAGTCTTTCTAGCAGAATATTGTGGTCTACTGTGTCATAGCTACACTGAGGTCAAGAAGCACTAGCAGAGATACATAACCTTGATCTGAAGCAAGAAGGAGATCATTAGTTACTTGAACTAGATCTGTTTCAGTGCTGTGGTGGGGCCTAAATCCAGATTGGAACTTTTCAAATATGTGAGTCATGCATCGTTGGGCCACGGCATAATTGTTGGACCACGGCTTTTGCTATGATCTTAGATAAAAATGATAGGTTTGAGATAGGTCTGTAACTAGATAATATATGTGGATCAAGATTTGGTTTTTTAATTAGAGGTTTAATAACTGCTAATTAACAGGCTTGGGGCATGTAACCCATGGTAATGGATGAGTTAACAATCAACAGAAGAGGTTCAATCAGAGCTGGTAATACCTCCTTTCCAATTCTGATTGTGGAAGCGGATGGAACGCTTCAAGTGTTTCTTATAAAACAACATTATAATATAGCTGCTGCTTCAAGTTCCGCATCTAACTGGGGTTCAAACATATACACGCATTGTATTTTTTTTTCAAATGTTAGATCAGTGCACAGGAAGATCAAACCATTTTTTGAAGAAGGGGGTGAGGAAAGCATCTAAAGGAAGAAACACGCAGATAAACAGAACTTATCATGGAAGACGTAGTCAGGTATTACTTACCCATATAATAACAATGACAATAAACAAAATAAATTTAATTTCCAAGGTTATTGAAGTGCCCCACTATGCCTGGGGTAGTCATGTCCCCCATTACTGACCACCCAATACCTCTACCTTTACCCTCTGTTCTGACCACACTGCGCTCTGCTGGCTCCACTGCATGAAACATGCTAATGAGGAAATAAAAAAAAAAAATTCTTCTCAAGGCAAAGCTAATGAATAGGTACGTGTTGACCATCATATGTAACATTCTTCTTTTACATTCTGAGTGTGTATCTGTATATTCAAAGCAAACATTGAAACCATCCAGGGGCACCAACTATTTCAAACCTTTTTCCATGGTTCATTAAAAAAAAAAATCTCTGCATTTTAAAATACACAGGAAAAAATGACACACCAATGTTAATCCTTATCTTCATATTTGTCACAACACTGATGTCAGCTTGTGGCTTGACGTGACATGACAAAATGTAACACACTGTTGCTGACTTTCATAGAAATGAACGAGAGGTGGAGAAAATCGCCTCACTTCGCCACAATGCAAAAGTATCATAACATGTATGTTATTCCCTGCCATCTACTGGAGATCTTTCAGTTTGCAGCCATACCACATCTACAATGTGTTGTGAAAAGCTTTTTCTGTTCTGAATTCTGTATTTAGCTGTAACCATTTTCTAAATAACACAGACAGTACAGTAGTGATTCAGTACAGGATAGACGGCTGGGGGTTCTGTCCACATCAGTGATGGGCTTAGAGAAGAAGAAAATGCATTCCTTGAAATTGGCCTAGGCCTCTGTGTTTTTGAGGATAGAATCAAACACCTGAGAGATATACAGTATAATGCAACTCCCTGGGGAAAAATAAACACTGATCCCTCTACAATAGTGCTTTCAGAGACTTCAGACCATGATGTATGACAAATCTATTCATATCAGAAAATTTACTTCAAAATCTGGTCCTGGATTTTTTAATCACTTGTAATAATCATTTTTGTCTTAGAAAATTCCATGGGAGGCCTGCCCCGCAGCACCAGGGAGACGCCCCTTCACTGACGTGCACGCACTAAGCCACTCCCTTGCTCTTAATACCTGTGTTATTAATTGAGCGCACCTGTTCCTTGTTTGGGCCGATAAAACCCCACAGGTCCAGTCCACCAGTGCTGCACATTGAAGCCACAGTACAGCCTCGCTGTCAGACTCTCTCCAAAGTCATGGTTTATAGACTGTGTGTTTACTCGCAGTGCTCATTGTATTTTGAGTGCATTTCTTGCTTTGTTTGTTGCTCTTTGCTCGAAATGGACAGTAAAGATGTGCCTCTACCACCCTCGCCTCCTGCCCCTTCCTCTCACACAGACCCATCACAGAAAATAGATATTCTAATCGCTGCTCTTCAGATTCAGGTACCAACATCATCTCTTTAGCGATAAATCAGTGTTCAACTTTTTTCAAATCAGTATGTTTCAAAGCACTATAGTTGGCAAAATCCAGAATGAGATTCGAGGTCCAGAGGTGAGCTCTGCATTGCAGAATGTGAAAGTGCCCCTGCTGTAGGTGACACTGTCATTATTAAGGGTACTCCAGGTGGATGAAGTGTACTAGAAGAGCGAGATCTTGAAACCACTTGGCAGCATGGCCTGTGTCTTCACTGCATACCTATTGTAACATATTTCCTCTTGTATATATAAAAAACAATTAAATAATCACAATGAAAAATTCTAAGCATTTATTTAAAAACAGTACTGCATAAAACAGTACTGTACAGTAATGTAGTTATTTTGAATATTAAAAGAACAGACACATTTTCCACACTGCTACTACCACAAACATCAACAACACTAATTGGTATTAAGTAATATCGTTATTATTACTACATTAATAGGAACTGAGACATTTACAGATATCCAATCATTTGTATAAACTCTATCAGCATACATTCAGTCCTTAATAGAACATTGTGAAGTCTGTGTTGATCCTAATATGGATTTTTACTGATGCGCTTTTACCTGTGCGTACACAGACTGATCACTGAACTTTTCTGTAGTTCTTCGGGAGGAGGGAGGCTTAGCAAATCTCAGAGCTGCATAGTTCAAGGTGTCTGAGCCCTCAGCCTGATGGCCACAACCCAACATGTAGCAAAGGAATATTTTGTAACCAAATATACTAAAGTTAGTATAGAACAAAATAAAATAAAATAATCACCTGGATTACTTGAACTGTTTGACCTTCAGCAGCATCTTCAACAAATGATAAATAGATCAATTAAAGCAATATTAAACACAGATGGTATATTCACTCACGATGAGACACAATCACATTTCTCAAATGTTAAACGCACCTTCATGCTTATTACTTTGTAGTCTTCTGCATAATAATAAAACCACAAGCAGGCATATGATGTTTGATGCTGCTAAAATAAAAATGGTGGGGTCCATAGAAACATTTTCTGTAATAACCGAATAAGAAATCTAAGTTAACTCAAGAAAAGTGTAATTCAGAATAAAAAATATATAAAAGCATGTACTGAGCATCCTCATTTTTAAAAGATATTCTTAATTTTTGTACTGGGTTCACACGACAGTGAACAAATTCTAATTGTGTGCCACCTGCATCAGTAAGAAACAGAATACTGTTTTTTGGGGGGGTCTGGAAAATGTTCAGAGAAAATCATGTTTGCTTTTTACCTGCAAAGTTCAATTTGGTTCCATTGCCAAAGAGAATCTCTCCACATGCAGCCACAGCACAGTAATAAGTTCCAGCATCAGAGAGGCTGAGGTTCCTCTTGGGGAGCTCATA
>JAOXYF010000017.1:2052596-2063278 GCA_028565775.1 Sternarchorhynchus goeldii
GCGGGTCTGACTGCCATGCCCCCCCCCCCCACCCACGCATGGAAATGTTATTTATGTTGGTGCATTTCACAGCAGTGCTTTAGTGACAGCATGTACACATGTAGACACTGCAGCTTTACTTAGTCCATGGGCATCCCAAGTCTGCAGAAATCCACCAGTGGCACTGATGTAGTCTGGCCTTAATCTAGGATTTATTATTGTTTATTTGTGTAAATGATTAATCAGTCAGTTTGACTGATTAAGTCAGAACAAGCTTAGTAGGCTGTAGTCATTTATTTATGAAGAATACATTCATTAATGACTACTACTACTACACTGTAAAAAGCACTTAATTTAACTGATTACATTTAAATGTGTACATTAACAAATAATCTCCTGTACTTCAGCCAAGTTATATTGTTTGTTTCACATGAATGAAATTATGTAAACCTTGGAATAAAATTAAACAATGTGTTTATGCTCAGAACTGAACAAAAAGTCTTCATAGTGATACATACAGAGAGTGAATTTAATACTATGGACTTACTAACTAAATAGTTTAGTTATAGTAATAATAATGTATAGTATGTATAGTTATAGTAATAATAACAGTAATATTATGTAAGAACATAGTAATTACATAATATTAATATTACATATTATAATTTATATATCAAGAAACCATAAATTTAATATTTTTAGAAAACATTAATACAATATCATTTTCATGATATCGTGTTTTATGTAGCCTATACAAACGTGCTTTTGTCCTGCTTAGACTCAGCGCGGATTTTTTTAAAGAAAAATTAGCGGTCTCTATTGTTGCACATGAATGTAAGAAGTTAAGAAGTACTCTGCGAATTACGAATGAGTCACAACGTTCTTATTTACGAACGGGGTTAAGTGTTCCGTTAATTACGAAGCGAAGATCATTTGTAAATTTAATAATGTTCTTAAGTACGAGATTACGAAGTAAACAAAGCCTATTATGAGTTTTAAACCCACAATGAGTGGGGTGAAGTTATATTGAAAAGCTTAAAAATGAAAAACACATATCCCTGAATTAAAGCACTATAGAACACAGAGAGGAGCTCAGTATTTTAAAAAAGCTATATTTCTTCTCAAACAATTAGTTATTGCTGAAGGAGTAACGTTGCAAACAGCAAGCATAGAGGGCGCCAGCAGGTAACGCAACTTCCTGTGGACAAGGAAGTTGTATCAGAATTCTACGGTGCTTGAGCACCTTCGGCATCTCTTGGCTTTGAACGTTCAATTTGGAGTTTTAAATATGAGCCGTAAAAGGAACCATAGTTTCATGGAAACAGGACAGTCATCCGAATCTCAAAACACTTTAATGGATACTACTGGTCCCTCCGCTCGATCCGACGAGAATTTCTCCGAACTCGATTCCGACGAGGAGTTGGTGTGCTCCGTAAGCGAAATAACTGAGCACCTTGGTAGGAACATAACAGTGGTGCTCGAAGCGGCCCTTTCGGAAATTCGAAAAATAGTAAGTGTGCGAATAAGGGTTCTTAAAATGGAACTTAAAGAGAAAACCGACGAGATTGAGCTTCTTAAAGCGAGGCTAGAGTCTGTGGAAAAAGACGGAAGAGAGTTAAGCCTGCTGTCAACAGAACCTTCCACGTTTATAAGGAAATCGGAGCTTCACTCCGGTCAGAAACACGTTGATCAAAAGAAAACAAAACAGGGCGCTCCCGTTGTTAAAAAGGAAAACATCAATGCCATTTGTGACTATCTGATGAAAGACAAAAATTCGCGGGGTGGTGCTGAAGTGGATAGCGACCAAAACAACCAGGCCTATAATCCTGATCGAAACATCCGTCATGACCCGCACCCGCATGCGTCCCTCAGCCTCTGGACAGACAGCGGTATCGGTGGTGGAGCTTCCGGGGACTCGGTGACTGACACGGCTGCTGAGGACATCTTCAGCATGCTTCCGTCCGGTAGTAAACGCCTTTATGATTACGAATGGATGGCAGGAGTGGAACTGAACTCCACTGAATTTAAAGGTAACCATCTAGACCGCAATTCAAGATTGTGGCTTTACAATAATAAGTAGCTACATTCTTGTACGTTATTTTAATACGGCTCTGTGATTTTCCTAACTTGTATTAATTTGACTTAAACAAAATCAGTATTAAAGAATTAGCTGTAGAGTACTGTTTATTTGTATTTATTTGGTCATTTTCATTTATTTTTTTATCTTTGAAAGCTATTATCTGGGTTTGGTGGATTAGTAAATCCTCCCTGAATCTTTGTTGCCTGCTCAGGTGAGTCCGAATCAAAGTGTGAAAACGTCGCAGTGGCAAGAGATGCAGCTGAAGAAGAGGAAGAAGATACGGATGAAGGGAGGGAGGGCCTTGGGTCAGTCCCCAACACCCCTACTGCTCCATTTGCTTTGGATCCTCACAGCCCCTCAGGAGAGAACAGGAGCAGCCCTGCAGGCGACAGCATGGATCGATTAGATCCAGGTTAGTCTACTGAGCCACACCTCAGACTGTTGCTGAAGAGTCTGTTAGGTTTCCTCACTAAACGTCTCCAAGAACCACCTGCTTTGACAGAATAGGGCCTTCTAACCAACACTACACAACAACAAACCACAAACCATTGTTTTCACATGGGAGAACAGAGGAGGAGATTGATTAATATTTTCGATATAAAGTGCTGAAGTACAGGGGAACAAAATCACTGAAACACTGACCATAGCTGACTGCATATCAAAACTGAATTTATGTGATAAATAAATATGTTGTTAAATATTGTATTGTGTATAACACCTTGAGTTTTTATTCTTTTCTTCAGTCAAATCTTGACAAATTTCCATCCTCTCTTTTTCCAGGTCAGAACTTCTCTGCACACACCTTCATCTGCCCCTTCTGTGGAACCCTCTGCCCTGACTCCTTGTTCCTCGAGGAGCACTTGAAGCTGATGCACAGGGACGAGAGCTCCCAGCCTCTTCAGTCCACCCCCGGCGGCTCCTCCTCCCCCCGAAGGGTGGTCGAAGAGGTTGGGCCAGGACGGGCCGCTTCGTCTGGCCCAGAGGCTCCGCCCCCCCGCCCTCCCCGCGAGAAGAAAGCGGAGGGCGGCTACGAGTGCGGCGACTGCGGCCGGCGCTTCAACTACCTGGGCAACCTGCGGCAGCACCAGCGCATCCACACGGGCGAGAAGCCCTTCGCCTGCACGGAATGTGGCGAGCGCTTCCGTCACGCCGCCCGACTCAAGAGCCACCGGCTGAGCCACAGCGGTGCCCAGAGCCCCTTCCCCTGCCCGCAGTGTGGCAAGGGCTTCCCCGTGCTGTCTGGCCTCAAGCGGCACCAGCGCGTGCACACGGGCGAGAGCCCCTACGCTTGCCCGCAGTGTGGTCGCCGCTTCAAGGAACTAGGCAACCTGTACACACACATGCGCATCCACAGCGGTGCTACGCCCTACTCCTGCTACCAGTGTGGCCGCAGCTTCAGGCACCTGGGCACTTATAAGAGTCACCGGTGCACACCCGCCACCCAGCTGCCCAGCGGGCACAGTCCCGCGTGGGCTCAGGAGGACAAGGTGCAGACGGGCTGACGGGAGCCGTGCTGGTGGATGGGGGGGGGGGGGGGTATAAGATAGAAGGTCTTCTGCTGTGTATCTGGTACAGATAAGCTTCAAACACTTTCTGACTAGCACAAATAAACTGAGCTGATTCATTCATTTGTTGGTTTAATTTCTCACTGACGGAGCAGAAAACCGCACATGCTGCTTTAACACTGGGTGGATTTTCAAAGAGACATACAGCATTAAAATATTCTTACATGGAATATTAAGTGCACATGCCAACCATGGACATGAAAACTCGCATGTTAATTTTTTAGAGAACTTTTGTGAGGGTACCCACACCTGTTGCTTTTAATATTGAAAGTTTTATAGTTCTGTCTTCTTTTTATTGTTAGAACAATTTATTAGTTAGTATTATGTCTGCAACATGCATATTTAATCAGATTTCTGCTTCAGTTCTGCAAACCACCTATAGTTTAAATACAATGAAACATGTTGAGCTATAAGCATCCTTGAGGGAGTGAGCACACAATTGAACAGTGGCGCCACCCTCTGGACCATATGTTTTACTGCATCAACTGCTTTATTTGATTTATTGGCAATACACTGAACTGCCTTTTGTAATTGTGTTATCTTTGCCAGTGTATTACTTTAACTGTAGTTATGTAATTTACACTATTAACACCTTGTTAAATTGTTTTTTTTTTTTTAAATATGGCCACATTGTTTAACAACTACACTTAACCAATAATGTGAAAAAAAACTGTGGAAAATAAACCTGTTAAAAATTACTTTAAAAAAATATGTAAAGACTGTTATGTTATCTTTTATTCATTTAAGTTGAAAAAACAAGTACTTTTATCAAAATCTGTATACAACGTATCTCAAATACTTGTATGACTGTTAAGATAAGGAGCTACAGCTTGTCGGGGTCAAACACATTTGACTGGTCATTACTAGTCACTGGCAACTTAATTCTAACTCTAATAAAACATTCTTGTTCTATGATCTGTAACACGAGTATTTGCATCTATACTAAATGTGAATATTATTTTATTAATGTATGTTGTTGCAGTTCTTTCTGTAATACAACGTGACATTCAAATTTTAATAGGTTATTGAATGAATAGGTAATTTTGTAAATAGGAGTTTAGCCCTGAACAGAGCAAGTTAGGTATGAATTAGTGGTCAATTGACTGACATTTCAGAATGAGTAAGACTTTCCTCCATATCCACTATCAAGCTCCATGAAAGCATAGTGTCTGTAATGACTGACATTCTGACATAGCATAGTGTCTGTAATGACTGACATTCTGACATAGCATAGTGTCTGTAATGACTGACATTCTGACATAGCGTAGTGTCTGTAATGACTGACATTCTGACATAGCGTAGTGTCTGTAATGACTGACATTCTGACATAGCGTAGTGTCTGTAATGACTGACATTCTGACATAGCATAGTGTCTGTAATGACTGACATTCTGACATAGCATAATGTCTGTAATGACTCCACCAACCCCCCCAAGCCGGTTTCTCTCTTTCATTCACATAAATTACCTGCCAACTCTCCTTGCCCAGCTTATCACATCATTAGTAGCCTGACCATGCAATGTTTATGTGCATAATACAAAAAAAGTCTTGGATCATTGGCTCCATCTAGAGCAGTGCTTATCCTTTAATCTTAATGTCTATCGCCATTCCGAATTCTTTATTAATCAGGGAGACCTGAGAAAACACATTTTAATTATATCCCAGACTGCATACACATAGCATATGCACACATCATTGAAAGCTCTCACATAGACTTTAACCAGCATTATTTACATTGTCTCAGGACTGATAAAGAAAACTAAAATGTCTAATGTTAATATCAGACTGCTGAATGCAGTGCGGGGAGTGTGAGATGTAGTTCTAGATTTAAGCAAATCCTAAACCTTCTATGTGCTGCTAAGAAATACTCAGGAGTTCCCAGATATGACGGCGAAGCCTTTGGGTACACATTAAAGTCACCAGCGCCAAATTAACTTCTGCAAGGGTAATTTGAGCCCGTTTGGGAAAGAGCGCATTCAAATTAGCCCTGTTAACAGCCCTGTTAGAGTGCACTCAAATGAGCTCTTTTAATAGCCCTGCTAGAACACACTCAAATGAGCCCTGTTAACAGTTAACACTGAATATTCCCCGCATAAAATTCAAACGCAGGTCACACAGCAATAGACTGTCTCTGCTTTACCCAGACTCCTTCAATACAAAACAGACTATGTCAACATAATCAGGAGCAGACCATGAGCTTCTATGAATAGATGTCCCTGTATAGAGGTCCCTTGCACTTCCCACTGGGTAGAATGCGGGAGCCGTATTATCTATAGCCACAGTGGGTCGGCAGAAGATTTGTCAGGAGCTGCCGTCTAAATTAATTAAAGGTCCATTCACCTGCATCTTGCCGCCTTACAGAGAGAAGTTGGGCTCCCACAGGGTGCGGAATCCTTCTTGCTATAGAGGGTACACAAAGAGTGGACACAAATCCTCAAGGGATAGGACTACCAAAGACCTATACATCAGACATAACTATACTGGCAGTTCCGAGCTTGCAGTGGTTATTAGCTCATACAGATCAACTGGTTTATCGCCAGGTTGAGGCGTGGCACCTGCTTGTTTGCCTGCGACGAAGTCAGAAGGCGAAGAGCGTCCCACCTCAAAGTCATCAGACGCCTCTTCCCTTTTCATCCCCGTTACCTCTTCTATCTTCTTCTGAGCCCGTTGCTGTAGCAACCGCATCATTTAAACAATGTAATGTGGGTAGAGGCAACAACGGCCGCCCTGGAAAAGGAAAAGGAGCAATATGCACATGGCAGCATCTTCAGGCAAGTAGCAACCCATAACTGAATCACCTGGAGAGAGAAAATAGCTCTGGAGCGATGGACCAAAAAACTTGGATTTGAACTTGTGCTTTTAAAAATCCATTAGCCCTCTGTACTCATCAACAGCAGCTTTTACTGTACATTTGTTACTGTACATTCTGTTGCAGTAGAATAACAACAATTAATAAAATAAATAACTAAATCCAATAAGCTGTATCTTCTCATAGAAAGACAATGGATTTTCAAGGACAATTTGCTAATTTCATGCCTACCTTATGTCATGCAATGCAATTTATTTAATTTAATGAAATTACTGCTTGATTGCTGGGTTACACTGGATCTAAAATTAAGATGGTATTTTTTTATTATTATTATTTTTTAAATGGGTGTAAAATTCAATCAACCCCTGGAGTTATGTTATCATTTCATTTTCCAGCCCAACATGGTACATATAATCTTCAGCAGTAGGCAAAATTCTGACAGATAAGTGACATGCAGATGTCTATTTCAATAATTCATAGAGAGAATTTATAATTCATGTATTTCAGAATACAGAATAATCAAATGACAGTTACACCAATTAATACATTGTTAGGATATGTTTCCTGTTATATGAATTTATCATTATTGTAGGCAGAGCAATTTAAATTATATGGACAGCTATTCAAAGCAATTAATAGTAATTATTGTTTATTATTGAGAGACCAAAAATGGCCACATTTAAGATATTTCCCGGGTTTCTGAAATATTGAAAATACAAATAGTAATCAAGGCAATAAAAATAAGCATGAAGTATGTTTACTACCCTTTTATGCTCCTCTTGCTTTGAAGTCATGTTGATTATATTTTTTAAAACAATTTTTGATAATGCCTGAAATGACAAATTACATAAATCATAATAATTTGTTTACATCTCTTGATGTGTGTTATTTTCAGCATGTTGCATTAGGTTGCTCCTTTACCTTGATTATGGATCCATGTGTGCGTGTGTGTGTGTGTGTGTGTGTGTGTGTGTGTGTGTGCAGCCTAAAGCTGTCCATTTTCACAGGGATAAAATATTAGTGCGAGGTTGATGGGTGTGTTGTTTCTCCAGGGTTCAGCAGCCATTTAAAGTGACTGTCAGCTCCATCAGGAGGTTGGAGAGTCATTGGCTACTGGTCAATACCTACATGTCTATCACATCTATTCAATGACTTTCTCAACCTGCTGCACTCTCATTTCAAATCCATATCCTAGAAAAAATAACATAGAGAGGGAAAGTGGGTTTAATCTGACCCAACTGTGCTTACTGCAGATCACATACCAAAGATCTACTGTTTCACTTTTAATATAAGTATGCAAAGATCCTTTAGCTTAAGTACGGCTGAGATGCTACTGCTATCAATCCAGATTTCAGCTCTGTGTTTACATATATCTGCTTTTTTTGTGTGGTTGTGTGTGTGTGTGTGTTATCCACAGGTCTCGGGAGTTTACTGAATACATGACCAGCCACAAGAGGAGCTGAATCCTTCAGCTCTCCAGTATCAGGTGTGGAGTTGCAGAAGCCTTGACCTGAAGGGGCCGGACGTGCTGATTGGCTGGGGGTAGACTAGGAAAGTGTGAGCAGACTTCATACAGCTGTCATGTGATACACATGAGAACTATGGGCTGTAGTTACATTGAGGGAAAAAAGCAAATAGAAAAATAAAACCAGTGTTGAATTCAGGTATTCAAGGATAGTACAACATTAAAAAGTAATAAGGGTTTTTTAACAAGTACCTTTTACTATTTTTTCAGATTTTTTTCCTCCTAATGTACAAATGTTCCTTGACTCCAAAATGAAAAATATTTGTACCTCATTGTTAGCCTCATGGCAAAAATGAGATTTACTGCTGCAAAACATTACTGCAATCTTTATATTTATATCATTTTCAACTGCATATTACCTTTACAAAAACAGTGACTATGTTAATGTGCACATAATGTGGTTCCTTTTAGAGAAAACACTAAGCATTTTCTTGTCATATGACTACACCACAGGTTCTCACATGATTCTGAGCGATCAATCATTTAATCAAATAAGATCAATTATTTAATCAATTAAGTCATCTTCAGTGAACAAAATACCCACTGGATTAATTTTTGTGCATACATGCATACATGTGTGTGTGTGTGTGTGTGTGTGTGTGTGTGTGTGTGTGTGTGTGTGTGTGTGTTTGTACGTATAAGCATGTGACAGCAAGAGAGAAAGAGGAGGGAGAGAAGGAGAGAAGGAGAGAGCAGTCGAAGAAAATGAGACAGTGGAATCAGAAGCTAGGGAAAAAGGAGAGAGAGAGAGAGAGAGAGAGAGAGAGAGAGAGAGAGAGGTAGGGACAGTGAAAGAGCAGGTGTGAGAGGCGGACACGACCGAAGACTGGCGGCTGGGTGGAGGAGAACAGACGCGTCAGCTTTGCCTGAGTACCCCCCCCACACACACACACACATCCTCAGAGAAAGAAACACTGCACTGCAACTGCTGGCATAGAACCTCTCACTATCTCCTTCTGCCTCCAGCCTGGATCTTCTACCCATCACTCGCATCAGGATCAAACAAGGTAGGGTATTTCTTTTATGTCTCCAGTAAACTGACATAAACGACTCATTCTGTGTGTTTCCATCTTGCATGTCTCTCTTCGTATTTTCATATGAAGATACTTCGTATTTCAGCCTTTTCTAAAAAATGGATAAATTACTTTTTTATAGCATAAAGTGCATATATAATTTATTATGAGAGCTGCTTTAGAAAAAAAAATATACATGAGTTTGGAAAGAGTAAGATAGTTACATTACTTTAAAACTGAGATAAAAAAAGAGAGAGTTTGGTAAATATCATTTAGTAAAACACATGGTCCAGGAAATGTGCACATGCAAACAAACACACCATTAAGCTGTTTTATGCTTAATTAATGCAGCATTAAGCTTAATTTATGGTTTGTTTGTTTGCTGTTTGATGACTTTGGTTTTGTTTTAAACAATAACTACACTCCTCTGCCATTGACAACAGTAGTAAAGGGACAAATGACTACTTATGAATCCAGTACCACCATATTCACATCAATCATAATCTTCGTAGAACCAAGCAGGGAATAAAAGAACATTGGTCTCAAATAGACAGCCTCTATAATTGCTGGCTGCCAACAATGAGTGTTTATTACCCACTGAAAAGACTTTAGTCACATTTTGGCAGCAAAATGTTTGCAGTGGCAAATAGCTCTTTTTAAGTGGCTAAATAAACAACTGCGCTATTAAGAAATAAAACGCATTCACATTTCCATATAAATAACAATTTGGGCAAAGACTCGGGTGACATTAACACTGCCTTGCATACTGATGAGTTAATTACATTTGTGATGGAAATATCAGCATAAGAGTAGAGCGCTAACTGGATGTTGGCCAAATGTTCCGAGCAACTGTATCACCTGGACACTGAAACTGAACGATGAAATGTGCAGAAAAAGTGTGAGGGAGAAGGAGATGGAATCTTCTGCTAAAGGATCAGATTATTGCAGCGATACAACGGGGACACATTTTCTGTCTTCTTCGTAGGCACTGTGCAATATCTCTACTACAGTACAATATAGTTACTCACCTGCAGATTCATCTTCAGATTTGTATGTATATGAATATATATATATATATATATATATATACTGGACATTGGTTTCACAATGTGATGTTTACTGTTCAGCTGACCTCATCTAAGCTCCTCAGTGCTGAGTGTCCCTCCTACACAGTTACTGCAGAGCAGGAGTGCAAACTGCTCATAGTGTTTATCTTCTAAATTTGCCCAGAGACTCTCCAGGGGCTTCACTCAACTTTAGCAATGCTGCTGAATGTAATTTGCTTTTTCCCCTGACCAATGGAGGTGCTCGCTATCTGTTACATGGTGCACATGAGTAGCTGGTTTTCAATAACCTTTTTTTTTTGTGCTGTTCCTTCCCTTAATGGAGACATTATGAGATAACTATTATGAGATAGATTATGAGACATTATGAGATAACTGTAATATTACCTCTAGCAGAAATAGCCTTAGAGAGTACGAGAGTAAGGATTTCTTCAATTACTCAGTTAAAATAATTCTAATGATGTGGTTTTATAAAATTGGCACATAAAACACTGTATAAAATACTGCTTCCTTGTTTTTCCATACTGGGTGCAGGTAACAAAGCAGTACCAGCAGATCCAGTAGCACCATGTCTATAACCTGCTAGTATAAGAAATCCAGGAAGGGGCGTTTAATATTCAGCAGTGCACCAAACATTCCATATATTAT
>JAOXYF010000017.1:2063378-2089722 GCA_028565775.1 Sternarchorhynchus goeldii
ATATAAATCAGCCCAGACATTTTGAATCAATCCAGAAAACAAAATCAGGGGCATGCACACGCACTTTCCACCCACTTTGTTAGAAGCACCTGTCTTGCGCCCACACTCTGGCTGCGTTATTAAGCACACTCATCTTTAGGTGCATTTTATAAATGTGCGGTTTCAGAGTGCAGCCTCTTTGTTGCCTTCTCAGCTGCTCATCGCTATTCCTGTTCTCACCCCAGAACCCCACCCATGGACAGATACCCCCCTCCCCCCCACCCGCCCCCTCCCGAATCCAGACGGTGACGTGTTCGGGGTACAGTAATGGGCTTTGCACTGGTATAAGACACCGCAGCATTGTTTGTTTGTTTGTTTGTTTGTTTTAAGTGGCAGCATCACCGCTGGGTTGAGAGTGGTCTGACCCTCCCAAATAAAGCAGACATGGCAGCAGATGGGCTAACTGCACAGCTATTGGTTGCATTTATAAGGTGGGCGTGGCCAAAGAGCCACCCAAAGTTTCAAAAGCAGGCCCACCCATTTGGAAACATCCAGAATGGTGACTTTGTTTTTTTGGGTTTTTTTCAAGTTTTCAGACATTATAATACTACCACAAGGTGGTGTTTTCTGAATATGGACCCGTGCATTCAAGCATACATGCATGTGTGGTCATTAGCTCTTTGTCAACCAAATACTCCTCTCATTTTAAAGAATGTGTAGTGTTTAAAAACAAACAAAAAAATAAAACTCTAAAACAATTTTTCAAAAAATCCTCTTTGACTCATCTAAGCCACAGTGGTCATAACATCTACACACACCTCCAAAACAGCAATTCTATACATGATTTAAGGTCTATAAAATATATTATCATATTCCATTTCAGAAAATCTTCACAACATATTACAATATATTCCATGTTCATATTGTATGGCACTGTAGTTTTTATTCCACAGCTCTATGCTATATGTCACAATGTAGAAAGGCTTAAATCCATCACAGCCACCTGTGATATGAAGCTTTAGGTTGGTCCTCTTCTGCACTTTGATCAGTGTCTTTTAACACCCGTGTGAACTGCAGCCATAAAGCATGACAGGAGAATAATAATACAGTTCTAGTGTAATCCACCGTGAAGGGACAGGAGAGACATATGAATGCGGAATGCTCTGCCCAGCAACTTCCATAGTGTGTTGTCATGTGTCAAATGGTGTTAAGCCAATAAACAACCCAGTAGCATGTCAGAAGGTGTGTGTGTATGCGTGCATGCAAGTTTGTGCATGTGCGTGTGTGTGTGTGAGTATGGTGCTGTCTCTCTCTCGCTCTTTTTCTCATGTACAAAAAAATCAAACAGACAGACAAGCTGTTATAATTTAGTTTCACTGCCCTTTGTAAAAATTGGAAGAGCGGTGTCAAAAGTGCTTGTTTTCTCAAACAATTTTTCAATTTGAGACAACTGTGAGGTAAAAGTGCAGATCATTGAGCCTCTTCCTGACTGTTTTGCAACAGTTACACTTTGTCTTACATCCTCCGGTTTTAGCTGTGTATTCAGGTCATAACCTTTCCATGGGAGTTTCTTACTGGTCAGGTGTGTCATGAGTCACTCTAATCCACATAACACAACATAGTTGTGAAACTCATTTGATTTAACCTTTGGTCCTTTTTTTGTTAACTGCTTTTGGAGTCAATGAACACATGCCAAGATTAAGACAGACCTCCCCCTCCCCAACACACACACACACACACACACACACACACACACACACACACACACACACACACACACACACACACAAGATATTTGGATTATGAAAGTAGAGTGGAATTCAGTCATCATGGTAAAATCAGTAACTCAAAAAAACTTTTGGAAAAAGACAATTGGCAAAGGAGCTGTTGGCAGAGGGAATCTGGTATTGTTTACTACAAAACAAAAGACAAGAGATATAAAGTTATATAAAGATATAAAGTTGATATAATGCAAGTTAAAATGGCCGCCGTTATATTCCCTAAGGTGCCTGTGTAAATAGAAGACTTCAACAGCAAAATTATTAAGGTCCACGATGTACCAAGTAGGCAAAGATCAGCTCACAAGCAGGCAGAAGGAAACAGTGTCCTCATCTACAGGATACTGCTATTGTAAAGGCTGGAACAACCGAAGGACAGAACAGTCATCTTGAATGGCCATTTGCTCTAAAATGGCGCAGATCCACTGGCAAATGGATCACTGCACATCTTGCCAGTGCTGAAAAACAAACTGGGACAATGGGGGAAGCCTTTGGGTATGGTAATGTTTGCACCATGACTCTTCTTAGGCGGTTGCTGAGGCTCTGTGGATGCCTGTTTCCTTGCGCTACAAGGTGGGACATCAAAGGCATGAAGAGAGATTAAGACAAGTCACACATCTTTTCTGAGTGCTTAGTTAATGCAAATGGAAGTGCCTAACCAATTAAAGCCCTCGATCAATTTCCCCAATACTTTTGTTTACGTAAAACGGGAGGTCTGGGGTTTAAGTGCTCAAATTTCAAACAGTAAAACGCATATACCACTTTTGACACGCGGTGTCAAATAAGGCTAAGTAAAATAATAACATTTTTATAACCACCTTCACGAAGTGTTATATGGCTCTGAGGAGCTTACCTTTTCTCTGACATTTATTTTTTATCGTGTAAAGTAATGGTCACGGACTGTCGTAAACCATAACGCCTTTAATGCCTGTAATAACAGCTGTGACATGGCATAACTGGAAGACTTCAGAGGAACGGGGGGTGTTTTGCTGCTGCGGAGAAATGGCTGGTTGTTACCTACACTGCCATAATGATCACTCAGTGTGTGCTGATTGGTCAAAGTGACTCCCCACCAGACTCTCCACAGATAGTAATGGCTCTTCTTTGGAGAGAGGGAGAGAAGGAGAGAGAGAGAGAGCGAGAGAGAGAGAGAGAGAGAGAGAGAGACCACGACAGAACAAACAGGGTGCCTAATGGAGGACAGGAATCTTGGCTAGATCGATGATGGTGTTAAAGCCTCCTCAACACAATAGTCATGCAGAGCTTGTGGAGAAGTTGGCACCGTTGTGCAATTCAACAGCATCTCTAAATAATGGAATCAAATAGTGCTGTTGGCATTCTACACTTAAAACCCCAACGCACTGAATAGATTCAATGTACTGGGCTGTCACTGGTGTGGGCAGGTTTGCATAAATGGTCCAAACATGCTAGTCGAATGTATTTCAAACACTGCTCCATGCACACATATGTACAGAGACATATTTTCTCATCCACAGATACATTTCTAGTGGCTTTTCAGCCTGCCAGCATTAAAGTATAATACACTCACTCATAGCACAGGAACAGAGAAGAAAAAATATGTGCTTTTACATTTATTACCCACACAAAGGGAGCGTTTAGATTCATTTAGTCTCAATCTCTCTCTCTCTCACTCTCTCTCTCTCTTTCTCTCTGTCTCACTTTCTCTCTTGCATATTAATACCTCAGCAATGTACTGAAGATATATACTGCTATAAATCATTTTTATCCAGAAAGGTCTACAGGAATTACCTCGACGAATAATTTCAGATTCGGAGCAATCTTGGTGCTCATTCTCATCCAAAAGCATTACATCTTACTCTTGTTCTCAGAGTTTATACATGACAAAACAGGAAAAAGCATTGTTAACAACAGACTTTTAAACCTGGGCCTGCATCCACAAAGCCTCTTAGTAGCAGTTGTGGCTGACGTTGAATTTGATTACATCCATATGGACTCTTATGAAACTAGGGGATCGTAGCAGTGCCCTCCATACATACAGGACAGTTAAGTCGCAGTTTGCAGAAGATGAGCTGAGTTGATGATCTATCTGGTTTACAAATAAAAAAGGGGAATGTGAAGTAAAAGGGCAACTGCTGGAAATGTGTTTGTACAGCCTTTATAAGATTCAAAACTTAGGAAGGGAAGAGAAGGGTTTGTAATTGAAAGCACCTCACCATATAACTCATCACACAACACAGTTCTATGGCAACACGTTTGATTGATTTCAAATATCTGGTGTTGGAAATATCTAAGACTTTTTCCAAATTTTTATAGTCCTCATAACACTCCAGTAGATTTGGCTGGCATACACGGACAGAACATTACATAGAGTGCTATTATGGCTAGTTAGTAAAAATTACTGCCATGGGTGAAGAACATGCAGACAACATAAAAAGCAAAGGAAACACACATGTCTCAGACTGAAGAGTTTAATGAAAGCAGCAGTAATGAAACCAAACAGGAAAGTGCACTAACTGTAACAAAAGAATTGCACTAACTGTAACAAAAGAAGCTGCATAATGTTTAAAGACCAATGAGGTCCAGAAACATTACAGGGCTTTAAATAATAAACAACACAAACATATAGCTACCCTCAGGTGGTGAGCCAACTGATGGATAATGCCCATTATCTGAGGAAGGCATGGACAACATAAACAAACAATCAAAACAATAACGAACAGTCCACATGTTCACTGTTGCCACTACAGGTGGATACCGATAGGGAGCCTCTGTGACAATTGTTTTAAAAGGTCATGTTTTATTGCCCTGACAGAACAGGAGATTTGTAGAGAGTTTACTAAATTAAGCAGATTGTTAGCCAGTTATCTAACCCAAATAAACTATCCAGATAAAATAAAAAAATAGTCAAATGAACTAGTCAGATAAGATAAACTAAATAAATACATTTGTGACTAAATCTGTGGCTCCATCAAAGTCTCTGGTTTTGTTTTGTAAACGTGACGTAAGCCGAAGCTGAAGACGCTACATGTCTCAGCCACTACAGCAGAAACGGGAGAGGAGAGATGTTTATAAAGTAGAAGTTGTATTTCATTGATTTATGTTTCTGTGTTTCAAGAGAGCAGAATATTCAAACACACCCACTAAAACCACTGTGTTTAGAATAACGCAAAATTGTCTATATGGACCCCAAAGTATATAAGCTGTTGCTCTCATTGAACTGCATGATGTTTCCTAGAGAGGTATTTTGTCCTGAATATCCATTATTCTGTTATTAAATCAAAGGAGCTGCTTTTTAGCCTTCTCAGCCCTGCATCGTGCAGATCTCAGAGACTGCTCACAAAAAGGAAATTGAGAGTAAAAGAAGTCCCAGAGCCCGTGCTTCATATTGGAGTGATGGAGGTCCCCTTTCCCTTGTGAAGCCCTTATCCCCTTTATTCACATCCCCTCTCAGTCACGTCCCTTCATCGCTGCCCCTGTAATGGCTTCATGTGGGAGACTGTCCAACTGTGGGCTACTCTATTTTACTCTCAACTCTCCCATTAGCTCCGGCTTTCTTTGTCACTCTATCTGCCAACCTCTTTCTCAACCTCTCTTTCTCTCTCTCTCTCTCTCTCTCTCTCCCTCTCTCTCCCTCACTCTCATGCTTTCCACTCTCTTGTTGTCTTCTGTCTGTTTTTCTCCCAGTTCCCTAGCTTTTTTTAAGCCACACCTCTCTGGTCAAGGCAGAGTCCCTCTCACGCTGCAGTCTGATGGAGTCTTAAGCCTTCAACTTCCAATGACCATCAGTTCCACCTATTTTACCTCGTTTTTACACATTAACCAGAAGGCAATTACTAATGTGTCATAAATAGCATTGTTGATATCAGTTTATGATACTGATATGAAATAATATGTTATTTTTTATGGGAAAGGTGCTAATGAACAGTATTCAATTTTGGTGGTTATTTATTAACTATGGGCAAGTTGGTTTTGACAAATACTCCCATTAGAAGATTGTCATCAGTAATAACAAAACAGGGTGTTTGCTGTTATCTAGCTAAACTCTTTGAAGCTTCTCATCCCAGATATTACATCAAAACTGAGAGGCTGAAAAAAAAACCTTATCTGAGCGCTCTTTGCCACAGAATAAAACAATACAAAAATGTGTCAGATCAGGACACATGGTGTGATAAGAGTTATTGACAATGCTTCTCCCCTAGGCATTCTGCACATAGCAGTATGCCTCAGAAATGAGGCACGATTAGCATCTCCCTCAGTAAGAGGAGGTGTGAATTAATGTGCAAATTCGTATTCCGGTCATGGATGCAGCTAATTTTGCTGTTTTTGCTAGCTGAGACAATGTACATCAAACTTTTTTTTTTTCCCCCAGACAAACTCTTTTTTTTTTTTAGCAAACATGTGTTCTATTTTTTTCCTTCTGCAGGGTGCTTGCTCTTGGTAAGCTTTGAAATTGGTGTCAAAGGTCGTGGAGTGTTGCAGATTAACACGGGGGTTAAGACAAGGGCAAAGTGTGCTAGAGATATACAAGGAGACACGAGTGACTGATGCATCTCGCCTCTGATTTGCTCAGAATGTCAAACAATGTCAGACAGTGTCAGAGTGTCACAGGATTACAAGGCAATGGCAGAGGAATCCAGTATGTCATTTTTTTGTGCATGGTTTTGTGCATTGAATAGATTAACAATATCATTCATTGCATTCATTGGAGTATTTATTTTACTATAAGCTTGAACAGTAACACACTGTCTTCACATACTCGATACTGCATGCAAAAACATTTATTTATTTTAATGTAAAGTATTTACACTTATTTCATTTTTTTTGCTCTAACAATTAAATAAATATGTTTGTTAAATAAGTTTGTTTTTTGGGGGGATGGGTCTTACAGGTACAACATATGGAGTAATTATACAAGACATACAGGAAATAATCATGACTCTTTTGCTATGACAAAATCCCCTTTCCTTCAGAAGAATCCATCATTATATAACTGCACAGAGGGGTGGAGCAAGATTCATTGCTCATACACAGGAGTATTTCTAGAAGAACTCGCTCTCTGATGGGGAGGGGAACATTTAATTCTTTTATGCACAGACCTAGATTCCTGAATAAGAACTGGAATGTGTGCTCTCTGCCAAGTGTGTTAAGGCAAAAATGCTTACATACACTCATATATGATCATGACTTTATTTATGAATAAACGAGAAATATTCATAGATGAAAATTCCACAGAGGAGACTATTAAGTTAGATTAGTTCAAATTGCTGCCAGCTATGTTGCCAAAAAACCCCATGGCTGAATATCTGACGAGTTCTTGAGTTTCGTTCAAGCAGGTTTAGGAGCAGGCCCTAAGGAATCAGCTGCAGCTTTAACTTCACCCAGTCAAGGACACATCTGGTGGACGAAGAGATAAAATAAATACCACACCATAATATAACCTGTTCAAGAACTATGCCAGGATTGCCATTTTTTTCATCTTAATACTAACATATATCAAATGATTAAAGGTTTAAAAAGAAGGGTATCTTTTAATGGTAGCTTGAGTCAGTCGATAATTACAAATACCTGCACAAAATGGCAGAATTACCAGGACCTAATGACACAGATGGCACTATCTTTTCAACTGGACTTCCCTTCAATTCCACCTCTGATTATGAGGATTTTCAGCCAGAGACTGACGCGAGCAAGATCATCATCCCTTCCATTTATGCCCTGGTGTGCTGCGTGGGCATCACAGGCAACGCCATGGTCATCTACGTGATCCTCAAGTACGCCAAGATGAAAACGGCCACCAACATTTACATCCTGAACCTGGCGATCGCCGATGAGCTCTTCATGCTGAGCGTGCCGTTCCTGGCCACGTCGGCGGCGGTGCGCCACTGGCCGTTCGGCTCGCTGATGTGTCGCCTGGTCCTCAGCGTAGACGGCATCAACATGTTCACCAGCATCTTCTGCCTGACCGTGTTGAGCGTGGACCGCTACATCGCCGTGGTCCACCCCATCAAGGCCGCGCGATACCGCCGGCCCACCGTAGCCAAAGTGGTCAACGTGTGCGTGTGGGGGCTCTCGCTCCTCGTCATCCTGCCCATCATCATCTTCGCGGACACGGTGCCGGCCCAGGACGGCGGAGTGGACTGCAACTTCCGGTGGCCGGAGGCCTCGTGGTCCGAAGCGTTCGTGGTCTACACCTTCCTGCTTGGCTTCATGCTGCCTGTGGCGGCCATTTGCCTGTGCTACTGCCTGATGGTGGCGCGAATGAGGGCAGTGGGGCTCAAGGCAGGGTGGATGCAGCGGCGACGCTCGGAGAAGAAGATCACACGCATGGTGCTGCTGGTGGTGGCCGTCTTCGTGCTCTGCTGGATGCCCTTCTACATCGTGCAGCTGGTCAGCGTGTTTCGCCAGCCGCCGGACCCCCTGGTGACTCAGCTCTTTGTCATCCTCAGCTACGCCAACAGCGGCGCGAACCCCATCCTGTACGGGTTCGTGTCCGACAACTTCCGCCGCTCCTTCCAGCGCATCGTCTGCTTCCGCTGGTTGGAGAACGGGCTGGACGCGGAGCAGGTGGACTACTACGCCGTGGCACTGCGGCGCCAGACAACCTGCAGGCCACAGGACTTTCCCAAGGAGTGCTTAGCCTCCGACATATTGCTCCGCAATGGCACATGCACGTCCCGTACCACCACCTTGTGAGAGAACCACCCATTTTATACTTTATCTCAGACTGAAGTCAGACTGGGGTTTTTTTAGGCGTAAACAAGAGCAATGGAGGGTTGACTGATAGACACTATTTTGAAGTCAGAATGAATAAGACGAATGATAAGAAGCTCATACTTATTCATGCCAGTCTGGCTAGATCTGCAATATATTCATGTTTTTTGGCTTGTTTGTTTTTTGTACAGGTGTCCCTGCAAAGCTTAATTGAGTCAATAATGCCAGTCTGGTTTTCAGTTTGTAGTTATTTGGAGGTGTTAAATTCCTAAAACTGATTTAGAACTTTAAGAAATACAAAAGTCAGTGTATAAGCCTGTCATCACTATCTCAAGATTCAGCAAGTCAATTCACACTTCGATTTTTGTGTAATTTATTTTTCATAGTCTGGTTTGTCCAACTTTGAACTATGGAACTACGTGTTGTAGGTTTACAATGTTTATTAAAACATGTACAAATTTTAAGTTTGCAAGTGCAACAAAACATCACATATTACAAATTACTGGAATTATAAATCCCAAAGACCTCATGCTATATGAGATATTTATGTGCAGATATTTGTGCATATATGTAACAGAAACATAACACGCATGTAACCTACATATGTTTATCATTTTACTTGTAACCTTTATTATTTAGAAATTATGTTATAATCTCTTCTGACAGGTACGCTGTTAGCCTGTCTGGTGCGAAGCACAATATGTGTCTTTTAACTCTTCACAAACGGTCGGATTCTGCATTAACAGCCATGACGATAACTGCTGACTGGATATTTTGAGGTGGTAGACATTCCTCAACATGCAGTGAAACACCGTGTCAGTCTCATGTCAGTGCCAGTTCTGTGTTAAGAATATATACCACTTAAATAATATTTTGTCAGCGATAGTTCTGTGGTCAGTAAATAATGAATTGGCTGGCAAATTGTGCATGGCAACAAATGAATTAATTCGTTCTCATACACAATTTCTATTAGACGAGTCCATCTAGTTGTGAATGTATGTGTGTATATATGTATTGGGTGGTTACTGTATATCTTAACATCATACCTTTTCAGTTGATTTATGAGTACCATATGTTCTCAGTCAGTTCTACTCACTTCAAAGATAAATGTTTCTTGGCACTAAGAATCTACTGCCAGTTGCCTTCAAAGAGCTATAGAGTATGAAAGCAGGTCATCGCTGTCAATCTGACTCCTTAGCATTCAGCAGAACATCTAAACATCCTATCAACATTAGGCATGACAGAGTGACACACACATACCCACATTGGTAATTAACGCAGACAAGCAGATGTTTTTATTAAAAGCTGTGATCCCTTTGATCACTGATCAGACAAAACCTCCAGAACTCTGCACAGCGATTCTCAGTATCTACTGATTGCAAAGCACATATATGATTTCATTTTTCACCACAACAACATCTCACAAAGCCTAAAGATCTTTGGGGTTCTTAAGACGAAAGATGCTAAAACCATCACTGTGTTTTATTGGTTAGAGTACCATATGCTCAACTGCTTTCAATTTAAACAGACCCTCAGCAAAACAGGGACACATTGCAGCCTGCAGCAAAAACACAGGCCGAGTGCATATGTTGCAGTTCGGGCTCCTTCTTTCCATGAAGACAACGGGAAGGGAGAAAGGCAGCCTATTCATGTGGGCGTGTGAAAATCGAGGAGTGCGCTCCAGCTAAACAGATGACTTCATTTAGCGAACTGATCAGCGAGTGTTTCACAGCGTATGTCTTCAAAAAACGCCCAGCGACTAGGAAAACACTATTCTGGTAAATCTTACTGTTCTGGTACGTCTTTCTGGTGTTAGGCTGCCTTAAGGCTCTAGTAAAACTGGCTGCCTTTCTCTTACTCCTCCAACCGCAAACTCATTGCACTGTGCTGAGAGGAATGAGCGTCCCTGTGAGAATTTAGAACGGTGGAAAGCCATGCGCAGTTTATATCTGCCATGTTTAAGCCATTACCACATGTCAGCGTGTGATGCAGGCAGTTATATTTACTTTGCAAATGGCCGCACGCTTAATCAGTAAGGTAAACCATCCAAAACCAAGTGGCCGTGTGTGTTAACTTCAAATTGAAAGTTAATATTCATGCCATCATGTAAGCGTAAACGAGGACCCATAGCTGCATACGTCAAAAAAATCGTTAGAATGTCTGGAGGAGGGAGACAGAGAGTGTGAACAATGGGGGAGTGGAGTAGATAGAACATAATGTGGAGAACATATTTATAACATATAACTGAACACACTTTGCTAAACAAAGTCATTTCACTGGGATATTTGATATCGCTGGCACAAGCGCACGTTACCTGTTCATGTTTATCAGAACGAATAGCCAGATAATATAGCAGCACTAACATAAAAGAAAGTGGGACCAATGTATCTGAGAGAGAAGAGAGAGGAAAGAGAGAGAGTTCCTCTGCCAGGATGATGAAAGTGTATCAGGTAATAAATCATCCATGTAAAATCAATACACATCTGTTGCTCACCCTTCAGTCAACCGAAGTCACCAAAGTATTACCAGCAAAAGAGAAATTCTAAGAGAAACAACATGACAGAAACATAGCCCCCACTGGGTAGATATGGATTTAATAAAGTCAAATAAGGTTCCCCTGCAGATTTCTGTATGAATAGTAATTAAAAACGCATAAACATTCATGCCAATTGGAAAGCCTTAGGGACTCACATTGTTCTCAGCTCTCTGCATGGATGATGAGCAGTGTTCTCAAGTGTTATCACCACAAGATGTGCTGGACGTCCATCAAGGGATCAGTTCATGGGCCTTGCATAGCATGGCGACCATGTAAAGCGTGTGACGGAGGTGATTCTGTAATATACTGCACGTCCAGGCCTGAGCACCTGTTTAATTTGAGCCTCTGCTGGAGGGGTTGGGCCTGCCGCTGTGCTTGTCACGCCGCGTTCCATAATGAACTCATGGGGAAAGCTTGTTTGCAGAGCGTGTACATCTACTGCTGCGTGTACACATGGCATGACGTGACGAACATTGATCATTCGAAGTGTTACTGTACCACGACGATATAGAAGGAAAACCTCTAGAACTCTGGCACATTCTTTCTGTACTAATTTAAATAAGGATCTATGCCATTGTTACACAAGCCTAGACAATAACACTAGACAACTAAGCTGGTCTTATTAAGGGTTGTTATTTTCTCAATGTATAGAAGTTAAATTGCTTTCTCCCTGTAGAGTAACTTAGGTGATACAATCAGTATAAAAGATGTTAAATGCTATCGTGTGTCTGTACTCTCATTTTGACACTGGTTGAAAGAATTCCAATAGTTAGCAAAGCAACAGATAAATTCAACTTTATAGCATAGTGCAGACACACATGCCTCTGGCATTCTTTTATGTCTCTTTTAAAAATATCCTTTGTGTGATCATTAAAGGGCACGATACCATGTGTCTGGAACTTGAGTGAGTAGGATGTGGAGACGCAAAAGCTCTGCGTAGGTTTTGGGGGAGGTTCCTACTGTGTTCTCAGCTCCAGAGCCCTTTCTGTGCCACAAGAAATGACTAAAGCACAAATCCTGTCAAGTGTTGTGTTAATTTATCACTCATCAGGAGATTTCCATATGAATTATCAAGGACAGATTTAATCACGAGAAACAAAGAAAGATTTATAATTTGATAAATATGGGTTACTCGCTCTGAATAAGAGTGCCTGCCTGTCACGGTGGCCACCCTCGCCTCCTACCTTGTGCCGTGTCTGTGTGGCCGTGTCTGTGTGTAGGTGTGTATGTCTTGTGTGCCATGTTGGTGTGTGCGTCGATGAGTGTGGCGTGTGCGGGGCGTGTGACTGTCTATCTAATCGTTATGATCTGTATCACCTGTATCTCTTCAAGGATGCGTGTATTTAAGCGTGTGTCTGTCAACCCTTGTTCGTTGGTTACTTGCGAACGCATATGTGAGTGTCCGTTGTTGTCGTCATCTATGCCAAACGCGAAAGTGTTCATTAAAGCGGCTTTGTTTTCCCGTGCTTCGGCATCCTGCCTTTTTCTTTATCGCTTTTGCGCTACATCGTTACAGTGCCAAATAATAAAAATGTGAATGTTAAAATTCCAAGAAACAATAAACCATGATATTGACAATGTAGAAATGAAAACCAAAGATAAATTACCATTTAAACCGGTGGGCCCAAACGATGGACTTTAACCTTAAGCCACAACTACGAATAACATTTAAAGTCTGCCACCAAAATGTCCATTAGGCTGACATCATGGTAATACAATATAGGATGAATCTGAGGAGTGATATGTCAAATGTGAAACGAACGTACTGCCACAAACATGCTTACGAGTATGGCACATGCGGATAGAGTCAGATCAGGCCAAACACCTTCTGCACACTGTTACCTGCGGCCATCTGTAATGTCCAAAAACAAACTGTGTAACTAAATGTCAACAGTGGGTGGGTTCGTTCAGTTTTGTAACACCAGTGAAAGCTTCTCATTGACATACATACCAATTCTTCAGGTTATTACCACTTTTGGCAAAGATTGATATTGCAGCAGTGGGCAACGGTCCAGAGAGAGTGACAAAACGAAGGAGGGGCAGGGTGAGAACTTCTAGGCTGTCATGTGCCTCCCTGCAGCCTGAAAATAAGCTAAAATATAAATGTTTATAACCCTGCAAGCAGTCTATGTTTGGGGGGGGGGGGGGATTGGCTCTCAGGCATGTTGGGTGGCCTGAGTCAAGTGCAAAAATTCTGGCTCTCGGCTGTTCAGGATACAATGTATACTTGGCTTAGATTTCCTTGTGTTGATGAGGCAGTGCTCAACCTCAAGAAGGAAACACTGTACTTAAAGATGAGATAAGTAAAACTGTCAGTGGTGGCTAGTGGTGGAGAAGTAGGAGAGAGTTAGGGCTCCCTGGCTGTATGGCTGTGTGGGAAACTTCCAGTACTGGAGATACTGGAATAAGCAGCATCTAAGAAGGTTGGTGGAACTCCGGTTACAAGGTTCACTGTCAAGTTGGAGGCACCACAGTTTCTCGTGAGTGAAGCCACAAGTGCTGGAGAAGCTGAACACGGCAGTGCCAGTACTTGTTGGTGGTTCCCTGAGCATCAACAACAGAGAGAGCAGTAAGCATGACGGGTGAATTGAGAGGTTTGCAAGACACTAGAGATGGCAAGTGAACTTTGGCAGCTTACATCCAGCAGCCTCGTGGAGCACTTCAACCAGAAATCACCACCCAGCTCATCCTGGTGATCACCCAACACCAGCATGACTGGAAACAGCACGAGTGGTGGTCTAACAGGTGGTTCTGGGAGGAATATCGGACTGCTGTGGTCTACCAAAACCAGCTACCGGGACAGACCACGGCCACCAGCGACAGAAATGCCTTGTCACGAGTGCCTTATGGATGGTGTAATGTAATGTTACTTTTAAATTGTTGATTTGTGTATACATTCAGTTAGTTTAATCTGTCTCTTCTAGTTTTAAAGTGTCATCTTCCAGGTATTTTTAGTTCCTTCTATCTGTTCCTTCTATCTGTTCCTCCCTGTTATTTTTCAGTCTTTTCTATTGTTGTTATGATTGCTCAATAAACAGCATGTTTGTTGGGTCAAAAATGGCATTCTCTTGCTCTTCTTCTACACTGACATTACAGTTCATTAAGCCTGGTCTAGTATTTAAAAAAAGCTTTTGCAGTATGCCAATTATTCAAATAAAACGGACTTGTATTTTGAGACCTGGAGGGTGAGGCTGCGAATCCACATGGGTTGTCTGGACTTACACTAGTCCTCTGGAAAGACAGTTGGCTTGGCAACATGATCCACACAGCCAAAAATTAACCACAGCCAAAGAATAGCATTCTTTCAAATGCACACTCCCCTACTGCAATATTGTAAAATATTTTCTGACTGTTCTTCTTCATTATGCAGCTAGTGAGGTAGCTGGTTTTTTTTGTTGTTTTTTGGTTTTTATTGATGAGTTCAGATGTCAGGAGCAGATGTCTAAACAAATTTTATTCCCCAGAAGTCATAGAAGGTTCACAACAAATCACATTGCTCTGACGTCACTGTTTGAGCAAAGCTTTTCAACTGGCTCCATGATTATTATTGTCCTTTCTATACTATGAAAGTAAATGTTCTGTGTAGGAAATGGCTACATCTGCCTTTGCTGTTTCAGTTCATGCTTATTTCTTCCAACGGACAGAACTGGCAAAAGGAGGAATTGCTCTTTTTGCATCAACGGACCCAGGGGAGCTGCAGTGGCCACTTAACGTTATATTTCCTCAAGTGTCACGGCTATTCCGCTAGCGTGCCTTTAGCTAACTAGAGCACTGCCATTATATCCTGAATAGAAAAAAATGCATAACCATTAGAAATGACATGTGGACAATAAACACTATTGTTACACTGACTGATACCTTATGTAGCTTTGCAGTGTTCTTTTCTTGTCAGGGTACCCAAATGTCTCTCAAGGTACACCATATTGCCAAAAATATTCGCTCACTTTCCTTGACTCACGTATGATCTTAAGTGACATACCATTCCTAATCCATGGGGTTCAATATGACATTGGTCCACCCTTTGCAGCTAGAACAGCTTCAACTCTTCTGGGAAGGCTGTCCACAAGGTTTAGGAGTGTGTTTATGAGGATTTTTGACCATTCTTCCAGGAGCGCATTTGTGAGGTCACATAGTGATGTTGGACAAGAAGGCCTGGCTCTCAGTCTCCGCTCTAATTCATCCCATAGGTGTTCTATCAGGTTGAGGTGCAGGCCAGTCAAGTTCATCCACACAGACTCTGCCATCTATGTCTTTATGGACCTTGCTTTGTGCACTGGTGAACAGTCATTTGGATGGGTGAGCGAATACTTTTGGCAATATAGTGTATCTTCAGTACACACTCTGAAATAGACAGTAATTGTGGAATGCCAAGCATATTACTGAAATTAAGATCAAATTAGGGCTTTTGTTAGCTGTACATGTTCTTATCATTGTGGAATCGTGTAGGCTACAGCCAGACATGGGTCAACACACGCCTGAGTACTCCCAGCCTGAGTACTCCCAGCCTGAGTACTCCCAGCTTGAGTAGCCAAAAACTCATGAACTCATGAACTCGTGTAAAAGTTCCTTTAAAATAAGTTACTCAAGTAGGAGTAAAAGTAGTCATTTAAATGATTGCTTAAGTAGAAGTAATAAATCACACTGTGTGTTAAAAAACTGTGCATGTAACGAGTTACTTGAGTCATTTAACATCAGGCTGCAGCAAAATTAAAATGTCTTTTTCTTACCCACTGACTTTTTATGCAAATTCAAATCTGTTTTTGAAAATGTACCTATCAGGCATGGTCTTCTTGAATAAAATATTACAATAAGTATATACTATTAATATACTAAATATTCAGTTATTACCATTGTTATTATTATTGTTGTTGTTGTTGTTGTTGTTGTTGTAAAGGTACACGTGTATGGTTTTCATTTATATTTGGATTCAGGAACATCCCTCTTATCAAGCAATAGTCTGTCAACATAGAAAGGTTCCATTTTCCTTGGCACTGTTTTTCCATACTATACATAATAATGTGCAAGTATACTGGAACAAACAAATCTATGGGTGACAGACAAATTCTGTTTGGATTCACCAAGCCAAAATACATAAGAATAAAGTTTTTTTTTGCAGGAGGCAAGAACTTTGTAAGTAGAAAGTAGAACTGCAAAATCACATAAAAACACTAAATCAATAGTTTTCTATTCAAACGATTTGTAATAAAAGTTTCAAATGATATAACATCTCTTCATTTAAAGCAGTAGTAGGTAACCCACACAAAAAATAACTTTTTTCATATTGGCTGAAACTGTCACTATGTCCTAAGTTCCTCCTTGAAGTGTACACTTTTATGACATTCTAAAGGGGAGAGTAAAAGACATTACATGAAAGACATTACATAGTGCCAATTCTCTCCAGAAATTGCTCCTTCTACTCTGAGAGTTGTCTCATCTAGCTACCAGTCTAGGAAATGGTGTAATTATGTATAGTCATATGTGACTGTCATGGTAGAAATACCAAACTAGTTGCACATCTTGCTGTTGGCAGAATACTGATTCAGAAACCCTGACTTGAACAAAGTTCCAGAGCACAGAACAAATAAATAATTTGTCAATTTAAATCATTTGTGAATTTGTGATACATCAAAGTATCACAAATTCACAATTTCACAAATTCACAAATTCACAAACATGTTAGCCTATAGCCTTAGCATTGGAAACATACTAACATTAGCCCAACATAATAAAATCAGAAATACTAGGGAGTGCTACTGTAACAATTATTTAAATATCTAATGGGGGGGGGACATTACTATAATAGTGAAAGTACATTTTGACCATATAAATGTAAGAAAGCATATAAAGCACATTGTTTAAAAACTACTCTTAAAAGTACAATCTGATTAAATGTTTACTTAAACCAACTGCTGTGCAGGAGTGTTTCCAGAATTGGAGCTAGCAGGCATTGTCCTGATTTATTCCATCTGTACTGATAAAACAGAGTGACATCACAAGGATCTTGCTTGGAATAAGTTGCTGACAGTCCGATCACAATTGCTAGATACGTATGAAATATTCACATTAAATCAATCAGTTAAGCCTCATAAGCAAAGACATTAAACCATCTTCATGAACTTCTGCAGTTAGTATATTATGGATTTCACTTTAAGAACTTTATGAACTTGGGTTTTATAAATGAGCTTTTAACGGCAAAGACAGCATGTCTCTAACATCATCATTTTGATTCATCCGTTATTTTTTGGGAACTTCACAATGGGCATACATGGCAGTCTATAAGTAACAGACCATTTGTTTTTATTGCTCTGACATTTTAGCCCAAAAAATAAAATAATCACATCCTTTGCTTTTGTAGTGCATTTTGGCTCATTGTCCTGTGGCAGGGCAGAGTGTCTTGCAGTGGTTTTCAAAGCATTTGGCTTAATCAGAGCCAAGATGCCTTTGTACATTGAATTTATTCTGTGGTCACAATATCAGTAAAGAAAAGTGAAGGGGGAAAAAAACAAAGGCAGTTGGCAGTCATACATGCTGGTGCTGAATCAGAATTAGACCTTTCTAGACCTTTAGTTAACTTCCTTTTGCATGAACTTATAATTCAATACAACAGCAAAAAGCCAGCAGCCAACTGCCCATTCCACTAACGATCCTTTGGAAAGGGAGATTATGTCTAAAACAGATATTATGCACTTAAAGCTCTTCATAATCACCTCTTCACTTGAAATCTAGTTTGCTGGAGTACAGCAATTCAACAACAGAAATGGTGTCACTGTCTAAGTGTTTCGGTGAACGGCGCGCAGTCACATGTTGACTTCTTGAACATGGGAGGAATTTGATTAGCGCGAGTTTGGGTGAGATACAGAACAAATTATGTTCAGGAGAAAATCTACTATCTCAGTTTAATGATCTGCTGCAAAATCAGTTATGAAGTAATAATAATTAATCTCTCCCACTCGTTCTCTGTCCATCAAACATACATCTTCTCAGTGTAACACTTGTGTTTGATTCTAATTCTAACAGAATTAAAGAATAACCTAAACAATAAAGAACAAAATAGTAACATAAAGAATAGAACCGACATAATTATTAAAATGCACACACCCACCCACACACACACACACACACACACACCCACACACACACACACACACTCCACTACCCTGAAGCAACACTGATACCAAATTGATAACATGTCTGCTTTCACTGTGGTTACAGTTCTCAGCAAAACGTCCCAGCAGGAAATGTGTTGAGGCTCCTTCCTACTTATAAGAAACCTATAAAAAAAGCTTTACACCAGTTAAATCACTGCACAAGATACGCATAACAATGATTACATTTCCTAAGATAAACAGCACTGCCATAACTGTTCTCCCCTAAAGATAGTCAAAAAGTGCCTTTAACTCCATTTCCCATGAATCAAACGTAAGCTCTCAACGTCCTATTTATAAACACGTGCTTCACTTGCATTATTTGTTTTTACTCACATATTCCCATGTTATTTGTATTACTTCAATGACCTCAGTGAAATTTAGTGACTTTAGTGGAACATTTTACGCTCTGAATGTTCTAAACTAAGTTAGCAAGTCTGCCTCTTGAAACAAGAGCTTTGAGCCAAATTACATTAACTAAAGTGAGTCAACATAGTTTTTGATCTGCCTTGGAATCCATTAGTAATTTATTGGTCCCCACTGTACAACACTGTTTGATGTTGTGGGAGGGGTTTAAGCCCATCTCTCCAAAGGCCGAATTTTAAAGGGAGCCTTGGGGAATCAGAAGGAGGTTAGAAACCCTGGAGTCTAGCAACCTGTCTCCCTCATTATTCATTACCTTCACTGAGATGCAGAAACCGCATCTGTTTTCACCATCGTGAGACAGCGGTACAGGTTCCGATGTGGGACCCAGGAGCTGGGAAAGAAGTTGCGCAGGATTCCATCTATTACAAAATAAGACCCACTTCTTCCACATTAACCATTCCAGTACAAGGCAGTCTAGACACGAACACTCACACACACACACACGTATTAAGTGTCCAAGTAGTATGATCAGTATGATCAGTGGTGACTGGCTAATCAGCAACGTGAAGAGCTCTGGAGCAGTTGGCAAAGTGTGCCAGGGGTCAACCATTGAGCCACCACTCACAAAACGTGTGTAATGGATCCCACATCTCTGCTCACAGGCAGCAGAAGGTCATAATACGCAGCATTGTTTGGAGACAGCCAAGCAGCACGAGGGGAGATGTAATAATGCTAAATGTTAAATATGCATCATTTCAGGCTCATTGATTTTGACATTACAGGGTGCTTTCAGCGAAGTCCACAGAGGAAGACGGGCAGAATATTCACAATTTGACAAGTGGAGTGAGACAGGCCAATGACACTTAGCGCATAACGATCACATGGGCCAGAAGCGTGAAAGAGTGAAGACGTTCTTAAATATTAAACTCGCACAGAGCTCAGTGCAAAAGCAGACAAAGAGAGTCAAGCAGAGACCAAAAACAAAAGTGCAGCCTTCACTCCAACAGTGCTTAATCTACTTTTTCTTTTCCATGACTTAGGAGTGAAGGTAACTGGTGGTGCTTGGAGGCTCCTGGCTCCTCTAAACCACATCTGGTTCTCATATCTGCTGACCTTCTGTCTCCCACTGTATGCAATACTGCCTCTCTATTGTCAGAGCTCTCTGATGGGCTGGAACTAAATACGCTAGATTTGAGGAAAAGAAATACTGAAGAAAATCCCAATTAAAGTATTACTGAAGTACCATTTTAAAGGTTAAACATTTATAGTTTAAGGCTAAAATGGATTTGGCTTCACAATAATAGTTTTACAAATACTGTTATCTGATATTTTCTAGTCTGTATGCGGTATATTTTAGTTTTTATTGAAGTTCTTCATAGCTTTCAGCACTTTTAGCATACTTTAATGAAGTACCAGGTTTCAAATATAGTTTGTTTCTTAGTGTTTATGTCCCCACAATAAAAAAAAAAGTGTTGGCTGTGTATAAAGAGATTTTCATTGCAAAGAATCACAACAAAAATCACATGACAAGAATCACACAGCAAATACAATGGAAATTTTTCCAAGTTTCTCCAAGAAAACTTTGGCCTGTTTCATCAATCTTCACTGTATGAAGAGCTGCACAAGGACTTGAATGCTATAGGGAAATAAAGACAAACCTTTGCATAGGTTTGCATGATACATCCAAGCACATATACGCATAATACACCAATTGATCTGCTTTGCTCAGTAAGTTTCTTATCGGCAAGTTTCTTAAAGGCTGTTTTGTGTATAAGAGGATATATGCAAAGAGCTATGATGAAGCTGACTTGAGCTGTGAAGTATTTGATTCTTTAACAGCTGAGAACTGCATCAGCAGGACACCCACAGGCACTTTAAAGTGTCCTGCAAGCAGTTTTATATGTCCTCCAAAATACCTCAGCCTTCTCCACTGCAGAAATGATTCGAATTGCAGAAAATTAATCAAACTAAAAAAAAAAAAAACTGAAATGGCTAGCAGTCTATCACTATGGATGAGATTAACATTTAAACAAGGAGCAATATTGCTTTATGTGCATGGAAAACACCCATAGACATCTTGTCTGTGCAGTGCTGTAAAATAACAAAGATCTATCTAAACCAAGTGGGGGTTTTGGGTTGTTTTTTTTTTACCAGGCAAGCATGGCTCAGACACAGATACTGTGATATTGAAGATTCAGCGGCATCGTGGCATTTTCTCTCAATTCAATCCATGTGAAATTCATTCGATATCGGTCCATCTCCCTTGGCCATAAATCACAGGCATCATACCAAGGATACTGCAGCAGAACTCTTATAGCAGATATGCCTTTAACTCTCGCAACACATGCAAGCATGAACACAGATAAACGCATGCACACACACACACACACACACACACACATGATCAAACAACAATAAAAAGGTTTCCATCACATGACTGCAAAATGTCAAACTGTACCATCTGTTTCCCTGTACTAACCTCCCAACTACGGTACAAAAAGGATGATAAAAAAAAAAGAAATCAAAGAAAATGACATCTACAGAGGTCTGTGAGCTCTATTGTATGAGAACAATCATTTTCTGTTCGCAACAAAGTATCTTAAATGTTTCCTTTAAAATATTCTAAAAGCAGCAATAAAATATTTGCCCGTGGTATGTGTAAAATAAACAAAATGGCAAAAATAATCTTGAAAAAAACCTCAGAGTGCAAACATTATTCATACAATCTGTTCTTTCTCCTGCAGTTGCTATACTATATCATATAATATACTAATTGTGAAATTGACAAACGCCAACAAGAGACAAGGTGATACACACACATTTAAATACATTCAAGATGAACTAGAATGCATAATAACAAACTAGATACGGAAAAAGACACGAACTAAAACAACTCGCACACGAAACACGGAAGCAGACGCTCGTATACTTGAACGTCACATGCACCACTATTTCGTGTGGCACACGCCGGCAATGGGGCCAGTGTCCGGAGGGAGATGTTCAGAAGGAAGCCCGTCCTCCTGGATCCGAGGCTCTGGAGTCGCAAGACAGCCCAGCTTCTGGGTGGCATGCACTGCGTTCCAGTTAGCGCCTATGTACTTTTGGGAGGCATTCAGGAGAGAACCCGTCTTCCTCCATTGGGCTCTTCTCCTCTGAACCAGCAGCTTGAAGGAGGCTCCATCGAGATGCTGGGTCTGGTGTTCTCTGACCCAGCATCAGAAGGAGGGTGAGACAGGGCCTGTCCTCCAGTCCATAGTCATAGAGGGAGTCCTCCTCACCGCTGGGGTAGCATGCCGGCATATAGGAAGGGCTCCCTACCGTAATCATGATGAGAGTCCTCCTTGCCACAGGAAAAGCTGGAGCTGGCACATATGGGGAGCTCTTGGCCTTACCCGTACTCGTAGGAGGAGCCCCGGGGGGAAGATGGAACCAACACATATGGAGGGCTCGCAGTCTGATGGAGTACGAATGAGGTCCCTCATCTCATGCCTCCACTTCTCCAGATCCCCCTCAGATTTGCATTGTCAGTGTTTAATTTTATATTGAATAATCATGAACACATTCTAGAAAATGGGACTGAAAATGGGACCCCGTCACCCTCCACCACCCACCCTAAAAAAAAGGTATATATCATCTATAGCAGCTTCAGCCAAGCATGTTCAAGATAATTACTGGGAGATGGCAATAATGCCACAGCTGACTTAGAACAAATAAAAAACTAGAACAAGGAACCACTAAGAAGAAAATAAACAAGAACTATAAAACCCAACATCAAAAAAAGTATTACAAAACGTATCAAAAAGCAGTGAAAAACAAGGTATGACACTAAGAACTAACAATCCTACAGGTAGTGCCTTGCTGATTGGAGACAATGAAGAACAGGGGTTTATATAATCATAAGGGAACAAGGGACAGGTGAAGCAGAAAAATCAATGGAGAGAAACAGAACGAGTGAAGGCAAAGAGGTGGGGAAAGGAAGTGCACAGAACTAAAAAATAAACATGGGGCAACAGATTAGATGGGGCAGACAACACGTAAAGGACAGACTGGTGAAACCACCCTTGAGTGAGGGACTGAAGTTAATCAACACTTGTTTGACCAAAAACCATCTTTCATGCAGCTGATTTTTTTTTGTAATTTGTACAATTTGTATGTTGATCAATAACAGGCTTTTTATTCTTTTTATATATATTTTATACATATTTTAGATTTATATTTTTCTTTAAACTTATTGACATCTCTGTCCCTGTAGACAAGACTATCACGTAGGTCTTCCTTATGCTGAGATTACAGATTACATGATATTTTTATCTTTTACAATGTTTGCTATGTCAGATTAAGTGATCATAGTGCCATAAATTCTTGCCATGTCTTGATTGGGTATTGGCAGCACTAGACATTCGATACCAACCAATCACTGTTCACATCCTTGTATGATGCAGCATCATTGCCATGTATATCACCCTAATAGCACTTTATCATCCTATTAATCAGTGTTAATGAACACATCTGCCTCAAACTAGGCAGGATGAACACACACACACACACACACACACACACACACACACACACACACACATATATATACTGCAACACCTTTTGTTGGGGTGTTGTGGGGCATCCCAGATGCCACATGGTTGTTGGCTACAACAAAATCATGTCAAAACTAGGAAGAATTTCTGCATTTGAAATGATCTCTATTCTAGATGGTGAGTTTTAATTCACAGTATGTGTTGTTCTTATTGTGGACTTGCTCCTCCAATTGCTCCTCCAATTATCCTGTTAATATACAGCTCATGGACAGAGAGCGATGGGTAAACCAGCCCTGATGTCAAAACACTGACTGAGTGATTGAAGAGGATGGTCTGGGAAATCTCTGTACCCTGACCCGCACATCTGCACTGCGGCTTGTGAAAGCAAACAAGCCAGCATGAGTATCACAGGCAGCGCGACCCTCGTTTTGCTGCACAAGAGAAAGCTTAGAGAGTTTTTGTTAATGTTATTAATATTCCCGCGCTCCTCTGTGCTTCAGAAACGGCTTTAACAGCTCTGTGAAAACCAAAGCATGGACAAGCTCACGTGTGGGCAGCGAGTGGCAGCTGGAGATGAAATAAAACGTAGAAAAGCCACTGTGATCCACACAGTGACCTACAGAGGAACGGGGGAGACTAATGCTGGATCAAAGAGAGCGAAGAAAGGGGACTCCACTATTGCACTGGGTAATCCAGCCGCTTGAGGAAAAAGAGCCCATCGTGCTTTGGCTTGGCCTCACATCAGAAGAGGAGAAGATCTGTTGGAAATCTATAAGGACATTCTGCAGCTCAACCATGCTACAGAGAACCGAATGCTTTAAATGTTTAGAGGTTTGGAAATTGAGATTTTCTATGTTCCAATAGTACTTCTTGGTGTGTTGGTGACATACAGTCATATACAGGCAATACAGGCATCTACCACCAACAATAGACAAAAAAATAGACAAATATTATTAAATATATTAAAAGACAAAAAAATGCAATATCACTTAATGAATTTTTTATTTACCACTGGATTGTGATGTATGATAGCGTAAGCGGTGCTTTGGCTGTCCCTGTAAATCAAATTAGAACACATTTTTTGCCAAACTCTTTAAATGACTTTAAGAGAGAACACAATGTATCTGGTAAGATTTTCTCACTCTCAGGTTATGCAGACAGCAACACCAGTAGAGAAACTGCTTTACTGAGAGCAGAAGTAGTAGTCTTGAATGGACAAATACACAAATCACGCAGAGCTATGTGGTTGGTCTGCACAATTCAAATGCCTTAGAGATGAAAAGTACCAGATGTTGGGAGGCTTGAAACATGAGAGGCAACCCAGGACTAGGCCCAGTACCACTTCCAACACACCAGACTACGCCTATTGTAATCTGTATCAATGTCACGCTGCTTTTTAACAACACTGAAGTTCAATTGAGACAAAATGCTTTAAGTGCAGTGGGGGGAGGGGCTAGGGGGTTAATGAAGGGTAGATAAGAGTCAGTGAAGAGAATGCCTTCTCACTCCACTCAAGCACGCTAAATTCCCACCAATCTCAGTCCCCTGAGCTTCACAGGAAATGGAAAGGCCTACTTGAAGTCAAGGGCCACTTTTAATGACTCCTATCAGACTGCAGAGCTTTAAGAGAGGTGCTGAATCACAACTGTTTTTTACTTCTAGTCTAAGCTTATGTAGCATGTTAACGGCATATATCATTTTTCACTCATTATTCTCTTCCTGTTGGATAAAAAAAAAAACGCACGCACTCATTGACTCATTCAATCATCTCTATATCCTAATCATACTGAATCAGGAACCAGCAAGCAAAACTGAATCAAGAAACACTGAAGCAAGACTTTCCAAATATATCACATGCATTGACCCAGCAGCCAAAGCTTTTCTACAAGTGGAGCAGTTAAAACAAACAAGGCTACATTGTGTTTTATCATAGGTTAACATACAAACACTCTCACTACCATTATTTGTAAGAGATGCCTTAATAAAATGCCTTCCTGTTAGAGCATTTCAGATAGAGTGGTATCCCTCAACTTGCATGCACATGGAAGGAACCACATGAGTGAAACTGTCCACAATGATTTCAAATACCAAAGTCAAAGTGGTTGAGACTCAAAATAGAGGGATTTAATAACCTGAGCCTGTGGCTTTATAGTTTGCTTTGAACAGCTGGGCACAGAAATCGCCTGAGGGCAATACAGCACTAAGCAGAAAATGCTCAGGAAGACACTGAGTAAAAACAACTGGCTGTTTTTTTTTAAACACCTCAGAGAAATAGTAGACATGTTTTTTGTTTTTTTTTTGTTTTTGTTTTTTTACATCGCCTCCAGGAGCAGTTTGCCCCATTTTGACGTTATTTCAGAAACATGTGATAATGCAATTATTACTTACTAATTCTCCATTTATAATTCATTCTTAAGATTTTGGAACCACTCGCAAAGTAATAAGCTAAGACTGTATTAATCTATATCTGATATCTTTACAATCTTTCTGATAATCATAAATGTAGTTATCCATCACATGCACTGTCTGTCAAAAAATATGACATTTGTACCAAAGACCTTGCAAAGCTAAGCCATTCTAAAATTGGACCTTAGAAATTTTGAGTAGTGCTGGTGTCATGATGAAAATTCATGTGGCAGATTTTTCGATGCTAGCCATGTCTCTGCAGAGCTTTAGACTGCATGACTGAAGAGGATAGACAAGGTGGGGCATTTACAATCAGGTATTCATTACACTGCGAGGGGGTGAATCTTGGGCCCAGTAACCAATCAGGTATTCATTACACTGCGAGGGAGTGAATCTTGGGCCCAGTAACCAATCAGGTATTCATTGCACTGCGAGGGAGTGAATCTTGGGCCCAGTAACCATTCCACTCGTGTTCTGACAAGATACGAGTGTCGCGTGCGGTCTTAGCCGCAGCCAATCACAATAGCACACCTAGCTTTGTCTTCGTCTTCCCGTCTCTGACTTGAACAGATGGCACGGTCCACTTTTTCAGAAAAAGAAGTTGTTTTACCATCTTGGATTACCATTTTAGAAATCATGTCAATACTGCTACAGTGAAGGAACTGTGAGTTTGCTGTCTTCTCCAGGTGTATAAAATGTAAAGTACCAAGCATCAGCCAGCACTCACACAATGGAGGCTACTAATTGTGGGGAATTTCACCTGCATATATAAAGTTGTAAAGAACAGGGCTACTAGTTTTCCTAAACTTAAGACTGTTTCAACCCCGCTATATTGCTTGCCTCTTCCAGATGCTGTAAACTAAGTTCTTATTTATGTAATAAATAAACAACATTTAATTACATATATATATA
>JAOXYF010000017.1:2090967-2109483 GCA_028565775.1 Sternarchorhynchus goeldii
ATATATGTAACATATATGTAACATATAGACTGAAATGAAATGAAAAAGAAAGAAACAATAAGGCAGTGGCTTATTGTTTATTATTTTATAATTGGTGATATAAAATACCCTCAATCAAACATTACTTTCAATAGTCTGAAGAGAAGAGTTTGTTGACTATAAAACAAAACACCCTCCACATCACCAACAGAGAGAGAGAGAGAAAATAATGCCTTTGTTCATCAAGATAAACATTAAGCTTAAGCACATTTGTGAAACTACCACTGAAAACCATTTGTTCACTTTGATGCTGAGTGCAGTAACGTCTACATCGTAGGACTCCTGACTCACAAAAACCATGCCACATAAAACCATGCCACTTAAAACCATGCCACTTAAAACCATGCCGCGTAAAACCATGCCACTTAAAACCATGCAACTTAAAACCATACCGCATCATATAGCCTGTCAAATGATAGACATGCTGAGCAGTGTTTTACTCATATGAATTTATTCAGCAGACATAATGAGCTAAACTGTATCGTTTACATTTCTGTGCATTCTGATTGAGAAGAAGGATATCCACTGATTAGCGATCAGTACCGCACATGTACAAAAAAAGGCACAAATCTGATTCGGAGCTGCCCGGAGATGGTATTATGATGTAACAGTAATGATTAGACATGTTCAAGTACTAAGAAGCCACAGAGATATTGTTATGCAACTGACCCTTTCAGATTTCAAGAAATATTCGAGTTAAGAAAGAATAGCTGATAAGTCACCATGAAATCTTGATCAAAGTGGAATTGGGTTTTAATGAGCAGAAGCTGCAAATGGTAATAAACTGGAAAGTTTGGTTCAACAAGGACCGTTCAGAAGCAAAATTATCAACATTTACAGATTTGTTTTGCAATAACAACACCTTTCAATAATATTCAGCATTACCACAGGAATTTATCAGCCATGTGATTCTGACCATAAAAGAATCACAGTCAGTGTGTTTAGACAGTTTGTGATTGTTTGTGTAGCATAAGTTAAATGTTTAAAAGCACAACTGATTTAAGAGAGAAAAGAAATTCACAATGAATTGCTCATTAGGATACTGCCACAATTATTCTTGTAAAATATTTTACAATAAGCATAGTAAAATGTACAATTTACAATAAAACAGCTGACATAACTTTATTCCCTGGAGATGCTGTGATAGTTTGATTTGTTTTAAATCAATCTAATGAAGGCAAAGTACAGACAGTTGTAAAAAGCTGATTATTGAATACGACTCAGTGGGAATGTTTATTGCCATGATAACAAACTTTGTTCCTTCTGTGTAAAACATGCAGAAAAATGCCTCTGAAATTTTACAGTGCTGCACTAGGTCCCCATCTCACTTGGTTTATTTAGGAAGCCTGGGGTGCCAACAGATCATCCATAACATAAATGTAATCCATCAGGTCTGGCCCAGAGGGGAGAAAAACAACATTTTTGTGACCAATGCAAAAATTATTTCACAACAAATGACTTTCTGAAGCTGCATCTCTTCTGTATGGCTACAATATTCTGATGGAAATGCTGTTTTAAACCAAAAATAAATACGTAAAAAGGGTTAAAGTCTCTTTTCCCATTAGCTATTTATGAAATGAATCAAAGCAACAATTTCATGTGTTCAAAGTGATCAGGTTTGGGCAAAAGGACACCAGATTCAGTTCTCTATTAAAGTACAGTAGAGGATCTTCAATTCCTCAATGTCAGCTCCCCTGCCATGTAAGATATTCCACATAAATATTCACAAATAATAAATCTCATTGACGACTGGAATGGCACTGCTCTTCAGCTAGTTCATTTGGCCCACCTTCTGCTGTGTTTGCTTTATGTCCAGGCTCGTTTTCCTGCCCTGGTGCAGATTGGTTACACCCTACCTCCTGCCATATCAGCCGCTGCTTTATCACCAGCACCGGCAATCCAGTGATAACAGTCAGTGGCTTTCTTGTTCTGAGGCTTGGCAGTACAGCGAGTGCAGTAGACAATACCCAGCACTGCCATCACCACAATAAAAATGCAGAGCGGTACCAGCAGACCAATCAGCAGCCAGCTACTGCTCTCAGTCTTCTTGTCATTCATGTCAGCCTTACTGAGTTCCTCTTTTCCCTGAGTGAACAAGATCAACTGGGTAAGAGTTTGAAATTCTGGCTCCAGAGTGTTTAATTCATAGTCGAAGCTGTCGATATCAGGATTGGGGTTGTAGAAGTCGTGATTATCAAGATTTATGAAAGGGCTTTGAGCGGTAGGCACTGTGCTCAGCCCCTCTGGGGCGGGACTGGTCCCCAACACTTTCAAAACACCTCCTCCCACAGTAGTAGTGGGCGGTGTTGTGGGTTCTGTGGTACTCTCATCTTCGTAGTAGTCAGGCACTGGAGTTGTGGTGGGTGGTAAAAAGGTTTCCACAACAGCAGTTTGCAGATCTACATCATCTTGTTCCACATTAATTATATGAGGAGTGCTTTCAGTTGGTGGGGTGCTTTCAGTCTCTACCTGGTGAGTATTGATGAACGTCAGGTCTGTGGGAACCGTAGTCGGCTCAGAAATCCAATCAGTCCAGGAGTACTCTTCACCATTGGTTTCCCACATAAAATGTGTGTTTAATGGGTAGGAAGTAGTTATTGTGAGATGTTGTTCTTCACCAATGGGTCTACATGAATTGTCTGCTTGGAGCTCATAACCCTCTTCACAATAGCATGTAAAGCCCCCAATGTAATTGTGACACATCTGCTCGCAGGTTCCTTCAATCAGACATTCATCCATATCATGGCAGCGACTCGGGTCCTCAGGCAGAGGAGCATAGCCAAGATGGCAGTGGCATATATGGGAACCCATTACGTTCTCACACTCATGCTCACACGGGGACTCCGCGCACTCGTCCACGTCCTCGCAAGTGCCCTCGTCCTCTGGCCGATAGCCGTCGCGACACCGGCACTCAAAGCTGCCCGGCAAGTTCGTGCAGATGTGCTCGCACGGGCTCTGCAGGCACTCGTCCACATCCACGCAGCTCCGCTCGTTCGGAGCCAGCATGTAGCCCTCAGGGCAAGCGCAGCGGTAACTCTCCATCACCGCCAGGCATTCAAATTCACAGGGATCTCCTTGGCACGGGTCAATCTGAAAACAAGTCATCCTGTCTTCAGCCAGGAGGAATCCTTCGTGGCAGTCGCAGTAGGAGTGATCTCTATCCTCTATGCAGATGTGGTGGCAGCCACCGTTGTCTTTCTCGCACCAGCTTGTCTTGGGGGCATCGTAGCAGTAAGGTGGTTCTCTGTTCCAGCCTACAGTGCCATCTTCTTTTTGCATACACAGCACTGTCTGGTCACCCTTAGTAATACAAGGCACGGTTGCCAGTGATCCAGAAGGAATTTGGGTCAAGAAGGCAGTAACGAGTTGAAATGAAGTGTTGTACAGCGTATTCCCATCTCCTTCACTCATAATAGGTTGACACATGCCAGAAAAAGCATACCTGCACAAATAACCATCCACTGGGATTGAGCAAGGGCCATCCTTCCATTTCAAGTTGTTCTGGAGTTCCTGAGTATCAGTACTGTAACTGACGGCCACACAGCGCGGAGCTGAGCAGGTGGACAGGGAGTCCTCACCTTGCCAGTTGGTGTAGGGGGTCTCGCGCTCTCCGGTGATCCAGGCAAAGCCCCTCATTGGCTGGGTTGAGCATTTGCGGGGCTGCCTCTGCAAACCAATCCACACCCGCACGCGGTCCCCGTTCCTCAGTTCTATTTTAGAGAAGAGAGCCTCTACCATGCCAGCTTCCTCTGGACTCTTGATAGTCACCAGGTTGCCCCCCAGTTTTTTGCAGCTGCGCCAGGCTTCCAAGAAGACTTTCCGCTGCAAGTAGAGCACTAAGCAGCTGTTCCCGTTGCACAGCACATCTTGGTCCTTCAAATCCTGAGTCTGTATACTGGTTACATACAGCACTACAGAGAGCAGAGTTGCAAAGAGCACAGGAGAGCCCATTCTTCTCAAAACACACTCTCTCTCCCTCACACTCCCCCTCTACCTCCCTCTGTCTCTTTCACCCAGTGTTTTTTACTTGCTTTCTGTGAATGGTTAATGAAATCTACTTTCTCCAAGTTTTTTGTACGTATACTCTCTCAGCCTTCCTCGCCCTCTCCTGTCTAACAGAGGTTTGAGCCTAGTCTGAGAACTTGCAGTCTGTCCCCTTACTTTCCGGAGAGGAGTAGGAGTGTTCGGGGGAGGAGGCATGAGCAACTGGAAGAGCTGCAAAAAAAAAAAAATGAATTGTATGTTTTCAGTGGAGGCAGGGATGGGGGAGGGATTGTGTGTGTGTGTGTGTGTGTGTGTGTGTGTGTGTATTGGAATACTGGGGGAGGTGTAACAGTCTCCCTTTTCTCAGAGTGTGCCGTATGGTTCTCATAAGTTCATGTATGGAAGTGGTTTGGGACATTGCCACTACCGTTCACCCCTCCTCCCACCCCACCACCCCACCATACAGTTTTTCTCCCCCACCAAGGTCTTAATGTAGTTCCAGTATACTTCTCCCATAAGTGTTTTTTTCTCCCATTAGGCCAAGGGTGGAGTTATGAATAGGACAAAGCAGCGTGCCTGTGCCAAAACTCCATTTTTCATCCTTAAACTTTCTCTTACATTGTTTCTTAGTATTCATGTGTTTTCTGTGCTGTTTTAAACATCGTGTTTATCTTTATGATGAAATATCCAGAAGTCATGAGAGTATGCTTCATGAAGTAACTTTTAATGAATGTAGGCGGTTTTGCATTTCTGTCTTTATGAGGGACCAAATGTCCCCACAATGGTTGAAAGAAGAAAGCAGTGGGATATTTTATTAGGTTGAAAATGCAGATTTCATTAAAAAATCTAAACCGTTCTAAACCAAGATTGTAGGTTTGGGTTAGGGATAAAAAAAAAATTGTATACCATTGACTAAAGGGTAAATTATCCACAAAGACTAAATCAGGATTATGTGTTTTTATACTTTTCAGATTAAAGTATAAATTTAGGATCTGAATTAACTTTTGCTGAAAATCTAAATTGCCATCAGTCATTGGATGGAAATGGGGTCCAGAATTGTTTGTAAAAACAAAGAAACTTCACCACACTGGAGTTTTGGTTTACAAATGAACACTACAGGACTGAGGGGCTACAGGGGGGTAACTGCTCTGCAACCTGGAGAGGAAATAGTTGTATCAGTGAATGCTCATTAAAAGTCCCCTTCTAGCTATGCCAGGCAATAGAAACACATGGTTATTTGTTGAAGCTGGTAATATAAAGCCATGTCACCAGGCCTGGCCATTTATAAGGGTATTTGTTTAGTTGTTTGGATTTCTTTGTGTGTGTGTGTGTATGGGTGTTTGTGTGTGTGTGTGTGTCTTTGTGTGTGTGTTTGTGACGTTGTACTTTGTTGTTTTGCAACAATGTTGTAAAATCTGAGACAGTACTGACCCAGAACAAGTCCCCTGTTATGCAGTAATATAAAGCACCTTGTCAACTTTCAGATAAATGTTATGGGGTTATATAGTTTTTAATGGGACACACAGAGAGACATATACAAAGTTCAACATGGTAACTGTCATTTAAAAAAACAACAAATATTATTTCTCCAACTGATTTTTTTCCCCAAAATCATCTTGCAATGCATTATGTTCTGTATCTGAAACTCTTTTGCCTGAAATTTATTTTTCATATTCAAATAATCCTCAGAAAAAAATAGCTCTGGGATAGTACTGACAATACTGACCACAAAAATGAATTGTATGTTTGCCTTCCTATTGTGTACAACAAATCTGTAGGACTGTAGTTATAGCCATTCCAAATCTACAGGGCTGCCACTAGAATGGAGAGTGTGCGTTTATTTTTCCTGAAGCTCTTCTCAGTCTTTCGCCTTATCCATGACCCCTCATTCAAAATCTGTCTTGGGTATCGAGCTGCTTTCTGTCATCCTTTCCTTTCTTTGTGGAACGGTTTTGTCACACGAAAGGGTAATCAAATGTATTAACATGGCAGATCAAAGAGACATCATCGAGATCTGAACGAGACGTCATTAGAAGTGCAGCATGCCTGGAACTGAATATCCTTGTTAAAACATTCACACAATGCAGTTGATTTTCTTTTATTGATCAGATGCCACACTTTCAGCTTTGTCTGTTGTCTGGACTAAGACGTGCGCTGGCTTTTGGTTGCTATTGATTCAGTTGTTCTACAGGCAACAATTACGCACTTCAGCCAAACAGTAAATCATGGCGGTCGCCTGCTTGTTTCAAAATAGCCTTCGCCCAGGGTCCCTGTGCCTCAGGCCAAGAAGAGCAGGAAGAAAAGTAAAGAAACTGTGACAAATGTGGCAACACTTTGTCTTACCCCATGAGAGCACAGACCAAATCAGGAAAGGATGGTAATCCAGACTGAAACATTCAGCCTATATTAAAGACAACAGCTGTAGAGTCTAAAGAAACAACCCCATTAATTGGTTACATCTCTTTATGAGGGCATTTCTCAGATGACCTAATCCTAAACTGACTATTAGCTTTTGTTTTTTAGAGAGACATCTCAACAGCCTTCAGTTTAGCAGCAAAAAGTGAACAAAGCAGCCTGCTAACCCATGCTTTCCTAATGCATAAAAATATGATTATGTGATCATTTATTATACTCTCAACGAAACATAAATAATTATGTGCCAGTATAAACATAGTTAGCAGGGCCAGAGGTGACACATACCTTTATCTTATACGCAACCTGTGTATTTGGTTGTATGGCATTTACCATGTACCAAATTCAACAAACTTCCATGCAACTCAGAATATAGTGAAACAGAATACCGGCACCTTCCAGAAGAATCCAGCAGATGATAGACTGACACTGAGAAAATCAGACAGAAACGTGAAAATAACATTGTTCTTCACAAGGTATTTTATATCTTATTACACTGAAATGTAGCCAAACTTCAAAGAATGAATACCCTTGCTGTGTCTACTTGGTCTTTCCTCAGATAATCAACAGATTTTTTTAAAGATTTCAAATGCAGAAGTCAATGGGTCTGTCTCCAGTAAAATTACATCTACCGGACCTAAGCCAGTCGATGCTGTTTTTTCAAGCAAGTACAACTTTCTTAAAACTATGTTAACACATTTTTTTTCATGATTCTATTTATGAGAAGTGCACATTCAGAGTTTAAACCTTTTCATTGAAACCAATTTGCTTCAAATACATTCAAAGGTGCTCTGTGCTTTTTGGGTAGAAGACTAAATTGCTTGGCAGACTGTTGGGTCTAGAGCATGCACACTGCACACACACTCACACACACCCACACACACACACACAGTTGAGGTCACAGTCCACACATTAGGTGGGCCATCCACACCAAGCACATACAAAGTATATAACATCTGTCTCCTCCGTGAAATATCACATCTGCAAGGCTTCTGATCTTGCTAAAAGGCTCCTGTGATTAGATCAACAAGACAAGTTTGCATATAATACACAAGTCAAATTACATACTCTCTTCTCTCCTTCCCCTCTTATATAGTTGTTGTGACTACATAAGGGAGACTGTCATAAGTGCATACCAGCTTTCTGTCACCTCTTAAATGTCATAACAGTGATCCAGCCATGGCTGGCCTCTAGCACAAAGTCCCTTTGAAACCATAAGCATTTCGGAGCAAGGCTGATTATACTGGAGGGGATGGAGTGCTTGTGGATCATGTGTTTCCCTGCAAGGGAACAACCTAAAAAAACAGTGAGGCAGACTTTCGACGGCCATTTCAGAAATTGACTTTGATATAACCTAGCTGTTGGATGACTCTTGGATGATAATCACATTTTTTTGCAATGTTCTGAGAACATAAGCACACAGAAGGAATGAACATAATCCACAACCTAAAAAAAAGGACACATTAGGGACGTCTACCTTCTGGGTAACGAATAGACTGCCATACCACATACCAACTATTTGTGAGTTATAATATATCAGTTTAATTGTATGCAGATGTTAGTTGACTGAGTGTTATACAATTGTGATGTTTTACCACAGAAAGGAGTGTAAAACTAAAATGAGTCTAAAAGAAACCCAGTCATGGAGTAGCCTCACAGGGGGAATAAAAAGCTTGGATCAGGTTGCCGTGGTCACATAAAGCACAAATGTTTCATAATGAGTTTGATTAGAATGAGGGAGAGCTGGAATGTTATAAAATGATGCGGCAGTCCCCATCCATGCCCCTCACATTGGAGAGTAGCCAAAGCAGGAAAACCTATGGTCAACAGCCAGAACATACACACATACACACACACACACACAGTATATATACGTTCACACAAACAGTCACTTGGTACCTGTAGTCCAGTCTAACAGTGGCTCTGACCACTTTTCTGAAGAGCTGTTGTATACTTGCCAACTTGGAAAGTGTCAGTATTTTAAGTGTATAAATACTAAGGAACTTTCTTGTTGTAGACTAAAACTATTCATTTAAGCTTAATAAAACATTTGAACTCTTTTGAACTCCATTGTGATTCTTCCAACAGAAGAAAAGAACCATCTGTGTGCAAAATGCTTGTTTATTAGAGGATCAGAGTTTTATTTGAATGTTCTAAGAATGTTATTTTGTAAATACCTCTGTTCATGAATGATCCGAAAATGAACATATGTGGTCATTCCATAATCATGCAGTGAAAATGAGATCACAATATACAAAAACAATAATAATCAGAAAAAAACTAAATAACAACAACTACAAAACAAGAAGGCACATTGTTTATTCAAATAAATGTTGGATTAAAAAGTAATTTTCCATCTCTATCTCTGTCAAGCATTTTTGAATTGCATACCTTTCTCATGCATAAGCCCATGATCTATCCTAGGTCCTGATTACAGTTCAGCACAAGTGGGGCTGGTACCCCAAAATGAAAGAATACTCAGTACAATCAAATTTTCCCACGAGTGTTCTGTGTTATCATTAGTATGCATCATTAATTCAGTCAAATTAACTATCATTAACCCTCTCAGATAATTGGTCTCATGTTTTGATAGTAGACAGGCTTATCTCGACCGGATCCCTGCTGGTTCCCAACACTGCACTGACCTAAGTCAGTACTCTTTCCACATATTTTAGAGTGGAGTGCCACCAGTAATTACTGATGGGGCAGTAAAAAAAAAAAAAAAACAACACATTTTCTTAAGCCCCACCCTTACTCTTTCAACATGTCAAATCCACTTCTGGATTTTATGAAAATATCACTCTCCTGTGTATATATAAACTTGCCCAGCAAACTACAAGCAGAGGTACAACCTACTGAAGCAATCCAGACATACTTAATGTCCTGCAATCAAAGGAAGTACGAATGTTGCTTCTGCTCTTTGAGCCTGTTAAACACACTCATAATTACACACATGCATGTGCATTCATGCCTCTCCAGTCCCCCTGACACACCACAGAAATGGGTGAAAGAGTGCAAGGAGCTTGTGCCAGATCATATCTGCAGCTATTTCACTTAACAAGGAGGATTCTTAACAAGGAGGAAAATTGTTTGTAAAACTGCGTTGTGAGGTCAGGATCTCTTAGTGGTTTGATACTGTGAAACATGAGGAAAGAGCACTTTTACCCACACAATAAAGAGAGGAAAAGGAGGAGCAGCAACAAGGAGAGAAAACAGGTACAAAGGAAAAACAACTAGAAAGCAATTGAGGTAAATGAGGGCAAAATATGATTGAAGTATTTCTTCTGAATATCTGTCATGTGATGTGGTCTTTGGAAGCACCACAAAAGACCAAAATGGTCTCATCAAAGTTGTCATTGTTGAGAAATTCTCTAGCACTGTTTGTATCACAAGGTCAGTGTTTAACAATAAACACAAATACACGTTTATGGGACATTACTTTTCAGAAAAAAGAAAGCACACTGCACGCATATAGAAAAACGCTTTTGAAGAAGAAAAAACAAACTCAATCCCTTCTATCAATGCTAAAAAAAACAGTGATCAGAACAGTCTCTAGCAAGTGTTTGCTTTAGTTCTGCTTTCTCTGTGCACTCCCTCCGTGTCTGGCTTTGAGGCCAGCCCACTCTGAGTGTCTGCTGAGGTTAACCCCTGCTTATCTTCAGCCTAGAGAAGCACTCTAGGAGAACATGATGTGTAACCAGCCCCTTTGCAATGTGTGTGCATCTGCTGGCATTCTGAAGATAGTGGTCTCCCAGCTCAAAATGAGTTCTCCACACAACAGGACAATCCCATATCTAGCTCAGGACACCCAGAGCACTGCCATTGCTTGTCAAACACAAGCAGAGATCTGTTCGATGACTCACTCTGTAACATGATATCATACTGTCTAGAGAGGGAAGGTGGCGGTCCAAATATGCTCTTATTTTTTCACTTACGTTTGTTTATATAATGGGTGTGATAAGGATTTTTTATTCTATTATTGCCAGCTTTTCATTTGCTGCTCAGTGGCTTTTACTCTCAATGGAATTTATTCATCTCACTGAATCGGCACTTTCTGTAACCTATGGTAATATTTTGATCTCAAGCACAAGTTCTTGATTTAGCCTTGGACACTATATATATTGGAAAACTACAACAAAGCTGAAGATCTTCCTTAGTAAGACTTCCATAGCAGACTTGAGGTTAGTGGGTATATGTATATGTAAAAAAGAGACATAATGAGTTTAGCTTTAAGTTTCTCATCAGGCCCATCAAGTCACTGAAAATGAGATGATTTAAAACCACAAGTCCAGTGACTCCAGCATTTCCCACAGTTCATGTCTCCACCAGCAACAACCTCTTTCTATTCTTTTCAGTGTGTTTTTTTTCAGCTCACTCTAGCTCATTTTCATCAAGGACATCCATAAAAGTTGGACAAAAAAGTTAATCAGACCACACGCAGCAGTCAGTTTATTATGAACCACTGAAACAGAAAAAGACGAGTATAAATGGAATTTCATTGCATTCTTCTTCACAGGCCAGCAAACCAGAATTACACTGCCATTAAGATGCTGATGACATTAACCGGTTCACAAGGTGTTGTATGTGAACCAGACAAATGATCTCGGTGAGACAGTGTCACATGTGAGAAACCTTTGCCTTCTGGTATTTGTGATGACTGGCCAACCCATGACAGATTCCAGAGTCTCCATTCATTCATCCATCTGTAGATCCAACCATGTAGCTATTAATTATTATTCCTATGTTTGTCTGTTATTTTTATCTGAAACAAACTGTGCTCCAAAGAACCTTATCCTTAACATGTTATCAGAGAAACCATATTATGTTACAAGATTATATCAACCTAAACAATACGGATATAGCTGATATCATGTGTGTCTGCATACACATTTGATCCTGTTTAAAGATGGATGATGTATTTGATTTAACGATGCTATGTTGTGAGTAACTGCCTCAAATAAGCCATGGGAAAGTCAGACAATGCCAGCATACCTAAAGCTGAAAGTTTAGTGTAACCTCACAGACACCATTCCAACACTACACAAAAGGTTCTACACAAATTCAAGATTTTTCATGTGCTTATGAACGTATTGGCAGAGAACAAGATGACACAGGCAAACTTAAAGAGTGAAACAACAAAAGTTCACCATTAGGTTATACCACAAACAAAGCAATAAAGTCAGCAACATTTCTAACTCATAAAAATTAGTATAAAGATCATTCACCTTCATAAGTGAACACTGCCAAATTTTCCACAAACCCAGTCATTAGAAAATGCTAGTACAAACAAAGACCAGATGCAGTTAAGATACTACCTAAAACCTCCATTCAAAACGAGAGCAATCGCTAAACAGACTGGGTGAGAACTAGAAAGAACGTAAGGGCTTCATTGGTCATGCCTGAAAAAGCCACTTATTAAGTAAACATTAGGCTTGTGTGGCTGACGCTGTCATCATTATAAATGTGACTCATGCTTCTCCATCTGGGAGAAGCAAGAAAAGCAGTACCTCCTGGCTTTCACTGAAAGAGCCTCAAGTTTGTATCGCCCATGCTTCTATGCCTCTTTCCAAGTCTCTATAAGCTAAAAGATGTCCTTCCTGATACAATTGCATTATGTCTCATGTGTCAGAAATATTGTTCATAGATATATACTGTAAAAAATACGAGTACTTTCAACGTAATAAACTGAAGTTTAATGAATTCATTGAAAACTCTTACAAAAATGAAAGTTCAGCTAGTTCTTCTGAATTGATATAACATGCATATTTTGTGTTTATGAACACCTTATGCTTATTTATGTATCTATATGTATGCTATAAAAAACACCCAAAAATAAATGTATGAACTGAAATATTGTCATGATTGCCCCTACCCTAGTATTGTAGTTTCCCTGACAACGCTTTTATATCCCATTTCTGTGGGTGTTTTGGTTTTCTCCGTTGGTCTCACCTGTTCCTCATTGTTTCTTGATTTTGTTTTTGTATTTAAGCTTTGTCTATTTGAGTTCTAGTGACTGGCCATTGTTGTTGGAAATGTCTGAGTTGTTTTAGATGTTTGAAGTGTTGCAAGTATCTGTTGTATTTGTTCATTTTGGTTTTGTTTGTGTCATGTTATTATGTTTCCATCTGGCTTTTCCACCCTGGACTGTCTAATGGTCTCTGATTTTGGATTTGCCCTTAATCTATCTCTTCTCAATGTATGCATCCACCTACCTTTCGCCTCACATCACCAATTTGTATTTACAGTACACAATGTTAATCATTCATTCTGCCTCACCATCACGCCTCTGGGTTGATTCAGGCCAAAGGATTTTATCTATAATCACAGCCATTTTTTTCTTTATCTATAATTACGGCCAATTTCTCCTTTCCTAAGCAATGGGGAAATTATCCTCCATTTTACATAATCCAGCCCATTGACAGCTGTAGATTTTCCCAGATTTCAGGGTTTTCCCAGATTACAGTGTTTTCGGTCATAAACCTTATATCACAATGCTGAGAAAAATTCTTCAATGGGGTTTAGGAAGGGACAGACAAACATTTATGAAATGACGGTTATTGATAAAGCACTCCTGGACTACGGTGAAAGCCCACACTGTCCCAAATGATGACATCCACAGGATGCTCTGTCCCCTCAGGGTCCCTCTGTTTGTGTCCAAACACAACACAAAACCCATGAGAGCATTCAGAAACATCAGTAGATGTTCCATGTTGTCTGGGCCCTAATGGAACGTGGTAAAAGTGAACCCCATAGCTGCTGATGGCCACACATAGAGTCACATTGACTCCATACTGACCATGTACTGATGTATAATGTTTACAATCCTCTCCTTCTCCTCTTTGTAAGACTGAACTCGGCTTCAAATAGATCAATTCATGAGGCCTCTCTATGGATTCCAATTCAAACATTGTCTATATACACAGTGAAAATTGACCGAGCTGAGTTTTGTGGCTGAGTTCTCATGCCAGACCTTCTGTCTCTGTATACATGTTTTACATACAGCACATTATATATTCTAGTGTGGGGTCTGTGCTCTAAAGCTACTCTTGCACATATTGATATCATTGTCCTTTCGCTCGTTCCGTGTCACGTTCAAATGGTAGTTGGCAAGCTTGTTTCATCTGTAAATGCTTGCTATGCAAAACACTGTCAACTGTGCTAAGGCTCACACTAATAAACCATTCAAAATGTATATCATCTACTGTAATGCCCTTGTGTTTTTGTCGCAGTCAAATTGCATTATTTTGAAAGACCACGTCAAAAATGAGAGCACACATGTCCTTCCACCTTCACATGGTGGTCATTCAATCCTACAAACAAGGTCATTTGAAATTATTACAGTTATACATTCTGTAATACTGGATTTTGCAAGTTTCCTCAAATACTTTTTATCCTCTCCTTTTTAGAATATTGGTAGAGCACTGATCCACCCCACTGCATATAATTACTGTACTGTAGCTTTCAAATATCAAACACACAGCTGCATCTGTTCTCTCCTCTGAATGTCGTATCTGTGGATAGCAGTTAAAAACTGCTTGTATCAGGTTGCACACATTATGTTTCTTCCCTCATAGTCATCCAGTGGATCAAAACATGACGTATGTTACTCTAATTCCTAATGTGATAGAACTATTCTTGTTTCTTGGTCTTCCTCATCTTCCTCCTCTTCCACTTTGACCACCACATCTGTCAAGCTCTCGTCATTTTTCAAAAAGTGAGTCATTTGATAAAATGATGTTTAACAGTGTTCAGCGTTTTAGCAATTCAGAAATAATTATAATACCTCTCATAATTTTCCTGTAAGATTAATGAGCTAACTTTTTATGAGTTTGTCCATGTGTGGAATTTTTCATGCAAGGCTATGTACCTCTAGACTGTGAAATCTAACTAGAATTAATAGACATCTGACACCTTTACTGTACAGAATACAAACACAAAGACCATATGTAACAATACAGGATAGAATTTAACATAATTTGTGATGATTTGTAAATATAAAATCTTACACATCTGAGTGATGGAGCCCTAAATAGGTGTGAACTTCAAATATGTTCTTGCTTAACACAAGATGCCCAAGACCTCCACATCAGAGAACCATGTGACATTTACCATGTACTCAAACAGTCCAAAGAAATCATCCAAAGAAATCAAGGCAGAAATCTGAAGTACAGAATGTATGAATTATATTAGAATTAAATACCAGCAGCATGTCATTACTCCTTTGTACCCTTCAAGTCTGCACTGAAACTTGCCTGCTATTTTTTAGTCAACTGTGCGTTCAAAGTTGTAGATTGCTAAGATCCATAATTCCCCTAAATGTTCTCTGCAAACTGTGTTGCAGAGCCTTTCTCTGCAGACAAAAATGTCTTACAACTTAGAATTACAGAGACAAAAAACGTCAGCTCATCACAGGGGTGCTGCATGTTCCTGGGGGTCACTGGTTTGAATATCATACTGTGAGCACAGATGAGGAGAGCGGTCGCACAGCGAGTGAATGGTGGTATTGTTTCAGCTGAAGACCAGGCCAATTTTCCAAACTCTTCTTGTACTTTTTTTTCCTTCTTTTATTCACTCTCTTGCTCAACAAGGCGTTTCTGATGCTGCTCCCTTTAAACCAATGCTGTAGAGAAATACAGCTTCATTAGAGGATGCATTCCAAAAAGTCCTGCATTTTCCTCTAAGATCTAGCATAAATATGTTCCCTGTTGTTCTTCGCTATTTGTAAGATTGCCAGGAATTTTCAGCGAGTTAAAATCCTTGCTGACACAACACTCTTACTTCTCTCCTCCGTGACTAAAAACCCTTTCCCTGATAAACAAATCAACATGCCAGCGTGAGAGGAAATTTGGGACTCCAGTATTTCTTTGTTTGACTCTGAACAATTCAAAACATTTTAGCCAATTTAGTTAGGTATGACAAAGGCTAAAACATACTCCTGAATAGAACATAAGACACCATTCAAGAGTATGTGGGTGCCTGCATATGGATTATTTAATGTTTTACACATTTGAAAGATTAAAACAACATAAACAACAATATAAAATCTCCATTGCCCCTGTCTCTGAAGGGAAAGGAGGCTTTTCCCTCCACATGTGACATGCATAATCACAACAAAAACATTGCTGACAAATGTTTAATATTTAAAATTATTAAAAAACACTGTAAAATGTCATTGGATTAGTGTCACACCAGTTTTATATATTTCTGCTAAGATCTACCAAAACCGAGTTCCTCTGTAGGATTAGAACTTTAGGTTCTAATATTGCTCCAGTCCTTGTGATGAATGGCACCTAGAAACTAACTGTGTAAGCAGCAACACACATTAACATTAGATATATTTTCTTAACACTCATCAAAGCATTTTGCCCATCATATGAATGTGGAGAGCTGAACATCTGAACTAGATTAACTCCAGACCCAAGAGAGAGTCGCAAGGCCAAAAAAGAATGAATTCGTTTTTTAAATACTTGAACAACCATGGACATGTGTTGATGCTATCCCACATGACATTTCATATCCAAACGGCTACCTGTGTAAGTATGTTGCAGTCTTCTTGACTTACTGCCAAGCACAAATTGTTTGGGGATCATACAAATAGTGCTAAAATGGCTAAACTGCGTTGAAAACCAAGAGGCTCAGGGAGTTTGAACTTTAAATAATGACTTTGGAATCCCCAGAGGAGTGAACAATGTTATAGTAAGTTGCCTAAGTTACATGGTTGAATCTAAAAAAAAACTGTGTGAGATATTTGGCAGTCATGATGAATACTGAGGAACCCTTACTGGTAAAGATCGATGAGCATATGACTGAAATTATTACGAAATATATGACGGCATAGCATTCTGTATGCCTTAACATTTTTTCAAGTTATTGAAAATGTGTATAAATTGTGAGACCATGGAACTCTTTCCAGTTTCAGCTTGATTTCCTCTGTTCCATGTCCTTATCTGAACTTCAGGTTCACTACAGGACAACAGTTTGGAAACAAAAGATAATTGACAACAGCCTGGCATATTCAAGGAACCCTATCATGGCGTTTGCATCTGCTGGAAAGTTATGACAAAGCTTGGAAAGTTCTACTAGAAATCATTGTTAAAATATTGCATGTTATTTTTTCTTACGTTCTATTTATTTGGGATTTGTTTTCAGGACATAATGTCTGAAAAAACAAACATTAATTACAACAGAGTCATTATTTACAAAAAAATATTATTATTTAATATAATAAATTTTAAAAAATAATAATAAATAAAAATTTTGTATTTGTAACGGGTGAGCCCTAGAGGGTTGCAAAAGCCGACAGGACTCACGTTTAGTGCAAATGTAAAAACCGCTTTATTTTCGGTTTTGTGAACACGAACGTAGACTTCAACATTAACATCAAAGACCGACAACACATTGTGACACACACACGCTTTTAAACACTCACCCTAACAAGACACAGGTGCGACGTATTACAAGCACAACAAGCTCATTCACGCGCCACGCCCACCACCCTCGAACATACACATACGCTCATTCATACAACACGACAACAGAACACACCTCCACACAGACACACCCACACAGACACGAGACGGGGAGGCGGCCAGGGCGGACACCGTGACAATATTTAGGACTGATTCACTCATGATAAAAATTAATTCCAGTGATGAGAGTGGCTACAATATATACAATATCAATCTGTATCGATTTACACATTTGCCATCACACAAAACGTACACATTTAATACAAAACATACACACATTATACAAAACATAAATACATAACACAAAACATACATACAAAATACAGTTCACACATAATGCAAAACATACACACATAATACGTAGCTTTTGCTAGTGTCAAATACAAAGTACAATTGCTATATGAAATACAAGGAGTACTGTGAACCAAGAAATTTGGATGTGGTCTAAATTCTTGTCTAGAATCCTAAACACAGCTACTCATAGTAACAAAAACTTGTTCTTTAACATTAGCAGTCTACCTACATATAGTGGAAGTGTCGCTCCTCTGAGAAGGCCTTTTGTAAATATACAATACCAGTCAAAAGTTTGGATACACCTGATTGAATGTATGTTTTAATTGCAAAATCACTTAGTAACAAAGTAATAAAGGCATTTAATCTAGTAGATTATGCTTAATTTTGTTTCTAAGACAAATGTAAATTGAGAAAGGTGTTATCCTACATATTAATTCATTTGTAAAATACACACACAGTTAATTTAGATGTGCTCTCAATACATAGTATTCTTTACGAACTTTAGCTCCTCACAAGTCCTGTGCATATGTGAGAATTTTTTCAAGACTGATGAAGCTGGTTAAGAGAACACCATGAGTGTGCAAAACTGTCATCAACAAATATTGCCTATGACAGCATAATCACATATGTGTTATTTGATTGGTTTGTCCCATTTTTATTTATGTAAATCATTATGTAATCAGATCAACTGGATCTGATAGAATATTTAAACATGGCAGTTCACGTGGGAGTAAAATAAACTAAGGTTATTTCAGTTGATTGTTTTATAATAGGTAAAAAGTGCCATAATCTTTTTTGAGTTTTAACAATCCCACAGGAGTTTCATCCCACATGAGCTTCATCCCACAGCACTTTTCTGGCAACAGAGCCAGGGATCTACTTCCTGCTGTACTTTCTTGTCTAAATAATTCTGGCAAAAGTTTCAGGCACGTTTTGAATGGGTATCCTATTACATAGTAAAGTTCAGTATAATTATTCAGAATCTTGAGAGTAAGCACTAGCCTTCCCAACATTGGCATCCAGAACACATGGCTTTGGATGCAATTAATTATTATTAAATCACATTCAAGGTTCTGACACACTGCACAGATGATATTATCTTATTCTGAGACTTCCTGGAGGTGTGTTCACACACTTAGTATTTAGCTCTGTGATCCAACATCAAATGATTTAGATAAAACTAAGCTTTTTGTACTCGTATGTCATACTCTTATGTCATGAAACCTCTTATGTCATAAGCATATGTCATACTCTTATGTCATGAAACCTCTTATGTCATAAGCATATGTCATACTCTTATGTCATGAAACCTCTTATG